>JBBPCS010000374.1:10449191-10471127 GCA_037974645.1 Hollardia meadi | reverse complement strand
GTATTTCTGTTGTATGCTCACTTTATACTTTTCACTCCACTACATTTATTATAGTTATAGTTACTATTTAATTTTACTATTAAACATCCATCAAAAGTGACACACATATCCACATCATATCCATATTTTCAGTGTGTGCAGTCCTTCCACCTTCTCCTCTTTCTCTCCTCCCTGCCCTTCCATCCCTCCCCCTCTTCTCACCTTGTCCAGAAGCAGTGTGAGCGTACAGGACCCCTTCTCGGAGGTGAGCGACCCGGCCTTCCAGAAGCGTGCTCCCCCCCTGCCCCCCTCAGTTCCTTTCCAACAGGGCCTCAGCATGCCTGACATGATGATGAGGATACAGTATGACACCAAGGACCCCTTTGCCGGGATGAGGAAGAGTGAGTGAGGCAGACGCTGTGACACCCTGTCACCCCAACACTAGAAGCTACACCTGTTTCCCCAACCTCACAGATTATTCTGAGCCTTATCCGATTGAGCTGTTCTCTGCGGTGCTGCAAGTAACCCAGAAAACCATCTAACCAACTGTTTTGCATTGTCACATAAACTCGCACGTAACTTTCAAATGAAAACGTTTAAAACTAAAACTTTAAGGCACAAAATGTCAAAATGACTCAGGTATCCCAAAGCTGATGTTCTTTTGTCTGTCTCGTTGGTCTAATTCATTGTCTTGTCACCATGTTGTCTTAGATCAGGACAGATGTGTTTGTGTTTTGCCACTCTAACTATGAAAGGAGATGGGAAGTGTTTGTTAAACCACACATCCCCTTTACCGAAAAAAACACCAGCTCATCTGATGTTCTTGTAGCTCGGTCTTCATCTCATCCTAACTTTGTTCATCCTTTTCATCCTCCTCGTTTTTCAACCTTTCATATTCCCCACCCTGCTGAGAAGCACCTGTTTGACCAACGCATGTGGTTTAGTTTGCAGAGCAAGCGGTAGTTTTGGAAAGGGTAGGGGCTCCTCTGAAGGCTGAAGAGAATGGAGTCTGAATGAATAATATGGTGGATGTTAGCTGCATAATAACAGCCTCAGAACAATAGGTTTGATCAAGGAAAGTGGTAAATATTCATAGAGGAAGGCTGCCACCTGGTGGTGAGCAGAAAAAAATAGTCTAGGCGTATAAAAGAGTACATTTAGGCCTCTGTTACATGTTTCCAAGGCTTTTGTTTTAGCTTTTTAATGTCTGTTAAAATCTTAATTTTCTTTTCTATTTCGCTCATGTTGTTCAGATTCAGATAATCTGAGATGCATTTTCTTCATTTGCTTTCCTCCTTCACAGTGGCAGGAGCAGATCCTTACATGCCAGGCCAGATGCCCGGGGGAGGTATGCAGGACATGTACAGTCGACCCCCTTCAGCCTTGAACATGAGCCGGTCGCAGTACCCATACGGGCCAGGCTACGACAGGAGGTAGGCACGCAAATCACCAGACCAAGGGCGGTTAACCTGTAGTATATCATTATTTCTGGGAAATTTCTCTAACATGAGACCTAAGGCCTCGTGTAGTATTTTTATAATGTATATGTTTACACTAGAAGTTGTCAGTGACGTCCTGTTGTTTGCTCCTCCAGACCGGACCATGTCATGGGGATGGAGGGGAGCATGGGTCCTCCTGGGAGTCAGAACAACATGGGACCTTCTAACAGTGAGGGCAGCATGTACTCTACCAGTAGATACCCTTCACAGCAGAGGTCAGCACCAGATTGTGTGTGTGTGTGTGTGTGTGTAGTACAGTGCACTTGTGTAGAAAGTCAAAACAATAGCAAAATAATCTGTCTTCAGCGAGTGATATCCCTCTGGTGTGTTTCAGACACGATGGCTACAGTCAGCAGTATCCTGGCATGCCATATGGGATGCATCCATCTGGGATGTACCCACAGCAACAGGTGAGAGACAGCTCATTTGCATCTAGTCAGTGCTGTTTTTTGAGATGGAACTACAGTAGTTTTACAGTGTTCACTGTGACTTTATGTACTGATCATCAGCCCATCGAAACATCATAAGGTTTGACCAACTTTAAACAGAAAATATCACAGATTGTCACAGTTCAACCTACAGATAATGTAGTGTATAAATAAATGAACATGTGAAATACTCAGTAGTATACTTCTTCCAAGACATTTTAGCTAACAGGGGGCAATGCTGTGTTTTTGTTTTATCACCTTGTTGTTTAATATTTCCCATTTCAGTTTAATAGAATTACATTTTTGGGATTTGTTCCATCAAGTAAACTTGGATTGGCTTAATTTAAGCAGTCACCATGTTCATGAATAGGCTTCGGCAATGGTTCGTTCACTGTGTGCAACATGAGTAATCAGTAACTAATTGTAATTACTTTGTTTTGTGTATTGGCTGAAGTACTTCTTGAATTGATCTTATCATATAAGAAAATTCAGAAATATTATTTTAAAACCACACCATGGTAATATCAACAAATAATTAGCCATACCTGAAGTTAAAAACTTATGACAGTCCACCACAGATGTTGTATCTGTGCCTCGCACTGTTCTAAGTGTACAGAGGAAATTATTGACATTTTTAGGCCTCACACGGTGAACCTTCCTGCTTATCTGTTGATGCTGGTGTACTCACCTCAGTTTAGTCAAATTCAGCTCAAAACTGTCAAAAGTCGCAGGCAAATGTAGGACCTGGTCTTCAGCTCATGTGTCACCACATAGCCCCTGCCTCTACACACATTAAAACCTATAAAAACACTGCAAATACAACATATACAGGAATGTAAAGAAACATAAATATTTTTTAAAACTTGTCCTTGCAGGGCATTCATTTGTGAGTCATGTAGGCGTGGTAGCGGACTGGCAGCCTTTTATTTGTCATTCTGTTCTCTGCTTCAAATTAGATGTCTGATATCTTGTTCTGTTTACATCCTGTGATCTTACAACACTTCTGCAATTCATAGCTTCTACCAAGTTTCTGCTGTTAGCCAGATTTTACATCAAAAATCCCAAACAAATGTAATTGGGAGAATTTTTTTAATTGAATAATCATTATTATATTAAAGTACCCCTCCGGTGCAAAATGTGTTTTTCTTTTTGTTTCTACAGTTGAAAGTTTGAGCCTCACTGTGTAGAATGATGTATGTGCAGAGTCTGACACTAAGAAGCTGTTTTCACATTCATTACTAAAAGTGTACATTTTCTCTTCGCTCACTGAAAATCTGATTTTAAGAGGCGGGCCTATGAGCATGCTTTGTGACATCACAAACAATTTGTAAGCCAATCCTGGTGCAATATTTAGCATACACAAGTGTGATGTGGAAACTTGAAGTTCACATACACTGAGAATGGACTTTACAGTAAAGTGGGAGACATCTTGTATCCATCAGTTCAACTTGTGACATGAAAAATATTTGCATATTCATATATTCTGGGACTTTTAATGAAGGAGAAAGAATAGGTGCCATTTTAAGTATTTTACTGTGGTAATTATATTTTTTTTCTTGCAAAAAACCATGTCAGACACAAATTAGAGAATTTGTATGTATCTTTAAGTATAATGAAAATAGTCACTCATGTAATTTTATATATTTTTAGACATGTTTCAAAATTTTACTGCTTTTTTAATATTGGCCACAATTTACTTTACTTATTTTAGTTGTAATTTTCATGTTAATGTTGTTTCTTTATTTTTATTCGTACTACTATTTTAGTGCTTTGCATAAAAGGTGCAACACAAATAAGGTCATAACTATTAGTATAAATGTCAATATTTTTATATAACATTACTGAGGCAGTGGACGGATGAGAATTAATTTACCATGGCTCTGTGTTTTTTATTAACAATAATTAATAATCCCTAACTATCAATACTCTTCAGCATGGCTACAAACGGCCTATGGACGGCATGTACGGCCCCCCACCCAAGAGACATGAGAGCGACATGTATGCCATGCAGTACGCCAGCCAGCAGCCGGAGATGTACAACAACTACGGTGGTGGGTACTCAGGCCCTGAACATAGACCCATCCAGGGACAGTTCCCCTTTCCCTACCCCCGCGACCGCATGGCCCCCTCAGGTCAGAGCCAGCACAGTATGATGGGTGGAGGGCCCACTCCTAATCATGCTACCGATGGCCCCAACATGTGGCCATCCAGGACAGACCTCGGCTATCCCTACCCCAACAGACAGGGGCCACCGTCACAAATGCCTCCATATGGCTCAATTGGTAGAGATGACATGGACGGGCGGCCCGGGCAGGAGCAGTGGCACCGTCAGTCTCCCTACATGTCATCATCAGGTGGCATGCCTACTCTGTCTTCACGCCAGCCATCGTCTTATTCCAACTCTCCATCCATGGTCAACCACCTCCCCAGAGCACCCAGCCCAGGGGCCTTCCAGCGCTCCATGGACTCCAGGATGTCTCCCAGCAAAGCATCGTTCATGTCACCTATGAAGATGTCCAAGCCTGGGATGACAATGATGGGTTCACAAGGCACTGGGCCCCTTTGTCAATTCCCTCCCAACCTGAGGCGGGACCTCAACTACCCACCAGGGTCAGTGGAGGCCTCCATGCCGATTCTCAAGCCCCGACGAAAGCTCAACTCCAAGGACACTGGTGAGTCCCATTATTTCATTAATTGCAGTTTTGAATAGGTTTTGAATTGAAAAATTGTGGCTTTACAGTATTCTCGTGCTCTATAAAACACCAATGGGGGTGAGTGCCGCAGGGTGATAGTCGTTTAGTGTAAACACTGCAGACTTTTTGGGGACAGGGACGATGGTGGTTGTCTTGAAGCAGCTGGGAACAGTCTCCTGTGGCAGTAATATATTAAAAATGTCAGAAATACCATCAGCTAGTTGACTGGCATGTGTTTTTAGTACACGGCCAGGGATGTTATCAGGTGCAGCAGCCTTTCTCATATTCACTCTCAACAGGACTTTTCTCACATCAGCCAGTCTTCTCGAGGCAGTGTATATTTTACTGCTGACTCTTTGTTGAGGAGATAAAACCGAGTATAAAAGGTGTTTAGCTCATCTGGTAACATGGCCTCACACATGATGGGGGTCTCTGCTGATGTCTCCTCTTTGCCACCTTGATGCCAGCTTTCAGTCTTTCTCTGGCAGTGCTGTACGCTTCCTTGTTACCTGACCGAGAGCTTTTTTTTGGCTCTCCATAGTGCCCTCACCATTCATCCAGGCTTTCTGTTTGGGAATTAACACTGATCTACTCTGTTCAATGCCCCTTTTATCATTTAGTATCTGATCACCATTTCTTTTTTCCTGGTTCCAAAATTTCCATGGTTTTAATCCCAGGAACACCTGAAGCCTGGCGTGTGATGATGTCTCTGAAGTCTGGCCTGCTGGCAGAGAGCACATGGGCTCTAGACACCATCAATATCCTGCTGTATGATGACAGCACTGTGGCCTCCTTTAACCTCTCCCAGGTAAAACCATTTTCATGACTGCTGACTGACAACAGATTCATTTAGCTCACTAGAGCATGCTGTGACAATATGACATACAGTGTGTCTCTTTAAACCTTATCTTCCAGATTTATTGTAGTTAGGAGGGGAAAATATTGTGCCATTCTGACTTGTTAATGTAACATTGAATACAATTGAAAAAAAATAGTGATTAGAATGAATGCGCTCCCTAGATGGTAAATCTTGGCTTGCATTCACCATCTGGGGTGACTTGGCAACACGTCGATTTCCTTCTGCTGAAATTGTTTTATTTATTTTATCTTTGTCTGACCAGTTGCCTGGATTCCTCGAGCTGATTGTGGAATACTTTCGCCGTTTTCTGATTGAGATCTTTGGCATCCTGGAAGAGTTTGAGGTGGGGACTGTGGCTCAGAAAAGCCCTTCGGACCCTGCTTCTAACCAGAAAGAAGAAGCCGTCCCTGACGAGGAAATGGACTCTACTGTCCAACCTGAACCTGAGTCAGCTCCGGCAGCAGAGACACAGGTGGAGCAAGCAGGAGGCGTCACGGAGGAATCTCCACCGCTCACTGAAGAGCCAGAGTCAGCAGAGGTGAACGGTGAGAAGGAGGAGTCTGAGATGAGCATAAAGGAGGAGAAAGAAGAGGAAAGAGAGACAGAGGGAAAAGAAGAAGAGGAGAGTGAAAAAGAAGCAGAGGGTAAAAAGGAGTGTGTTGAGCAGCCTGTTGAGCTAGAACCTAAACCTAAACAAGCCAGTAAATATGATAAGCTCCCCATCAAGATTGTCCACAAAGAGGACCTGATTGAAGACATGACAGAGCACTTAGGTTATGTCACTGAGTTCACCAGTGGGTTGTTGCACTGGCAGGCAGGTGGAGGTGATTCCACCGCGCACATTCAAACCCAATTTGAACCCAGAAGGGAAGCACCTGCCAGGGCACATGAAAAGACAGGAAAAGAAAACAAAGAGGAAACTAAGGTGGACGATGGGAAGAAACAACCACTGAAACATATCACTGCTACTATCGATGATGTTCTGTGTGCTCGTGTTGACGCCTTGTCCTATGCCCACCCTGCACGCTCCTTGCCATCCTACCCCTTCAGGGTGCATTCGGATGGGGAGCAGGACCACATCACCTTGCTGGAGGATGAGCCTCGCTGCTTGGACGAGGCTCCACTCTCCACAACCTCTGCCTGGCAGGACTCACTGGCCAAGCGGTGCCTCTGCATCTCCAACATCGTCCGGAGCCTGTCCTTCATCCCGGGCAATGACTTGGATATGTCACGCCACCCTGCTCTGGTTCTTCTTCTGGGCAGGCTGCTCCTGCTGCGCCACCAGCACCCAGAGAGGAACAGGTCGCCCCCTAGCTACCAGAGAGATGAACAGCAGGAGCGGGGGCTGTCGAGTAGCAAAGAGGAGTGGTGGTGGGAGTGTCTGAGTGTGCTCAGGGAGAATGCCATGGTCACTCTTGCCAACATCTCGGGTCAGCTGGATCTCTCCACCTATCCAGACACTATCTGCCTCCCCATCTTGGATGGCCTTCTCCATTGGATGGTGTGCCCTTCAGCTGAAGCCCAGGACCCCTTTCCATCAGCAGCACCCCACTCCCAACTCACTCCCCAGAGACTGGTGCTTGAGTGCCTCTGCAAGCTGAGCATCCTGGGCGACAACGTTGACCTTTTGCTAGCTACGCCGCCTTTCAGCCGACAGGAGAAACTCTTCACTGTCTTGGTCCGCTACGTGGGTCAGAGGAAGGCCCAGGTGTACAGGGAGATGGCAGTAGCTATTCTCTCCCACCTGGCACAAGGAGACCCCACAGCTGCACGTGCCATAGCCATGCAGAAGGGCAGCGTGGGCAATTTGGTTGGTTTCTTGGAAGATGGTGTCAGCATGGCACAGTACCAGCAGAACCCTCACAGCCTGCTACACATGGGGCATCCCCATATGGACCCACCTAGCATAAACATGATGTGCAGGGCAGCTAAAGGCCTGTTGGCTATGGCTAAAGTGGAGGAGAACAAGACAGAGTTTGTGTTGTATGAAAGCAGATTATTAGACATCTCCATTTCATCGGTGCTCAACGCGGGAGTGGTGGGTATTATTTGCCAAGTTCTCTTTCACTTGGGGAAATCATGACAAGAGGAGAGGCAGGACTTGCTCGGCAGACGCTAAAGCGGACAAGATATTCCTGTGGTTTTCTATTTTATTTATCAAAATGACAGAAAATGTTTGTTTTTTTTAAGAAGTATCCACGTAAAATATATCTATATATATGTTGAAAAGTGGGTTTGGGATTTGAAAGCTCATTTTAATACAAATATTTAATACCTGCCGGTGTTGGATTGCTACGTTTGATATTTTCTTTGGCATTGGTTTTTCTTTGTTTACTTTTTCAGCCAAAGCTGTCACCAGATTTTGGTGCTGAATTACGTCGTTCCTTTTGAGTCGTTGAGATGTTTTTTCAGTTTTATAAATGCTAATATACTCATCAACATTTTGTTAATGGAGAGTATTTATTTAAAATGTGACACTGTACAGTAGTTTGAACTTTTTGCCAACACCCGTGGGGGGGGGGGGGGGGGGAGTTTTTAAAATGAAATGTATATGTCTCCATCGCTGGAAAATTGTGCAATAGGACTAGAGCAAGTTGTCCCTTTTCTGAGATGTAAATCTCCTGCAGTGTGTGCTTTAGGCCATGAGGTGGCAGCATTGCACCAGCCAATCAACATGAGAGAAGCATCTGTCAAAAGTGTTTAATTTATCAATCATAGCCTCAACGACTTTCATAGATGAACTTTGTGTTTCCTAAGCACTTGTGTTATGTCTGTATTTTTTCATCACTGTGTATATAAACTGTTGTACAATGGACGCACATGATTCTTTCAGTCTCAATTGAGCATAAGCGAGAGATGGGACTTTCTGACTATTATAACAAATGCTTTTATTGTTGGTAAAAATTTGTTATTGTTATTATACATATTTTGTTAAAGGGGTCAAATATTTGAACATGGCAGATGTAACTGATGTTTCAATGTAAAAATTCCTGTATGCATTGTATTATAGCTGAGAAAACAATCGCTTTGGTAAACAAACGTGGAAGTGCCAGGGTGAGAGGATATCTAGGCGAGGTTACATCAGAAAACTGAACTCATTTCTGTTTGTTACTGTCCTCCATTCATGTCAATGGGCATATTTTTGAATCTAGATAATGCTCTAAAAGAAACGTGTGAAATGAACCTTCAAAATGTCTTTAAAGTTCATTGTAAAATTTGCCTTTTTTCGTATGACTCTATGTCTCTCTTTTATTCAGTATACACATTTATACTCTGTGCTGCACATGTCATAAATAAATGTACGATGAACATCGTTAAGCACCGGAGACGTTGCATTATGTCCAGACAATCTTAGGCCAATAAAACAAACATCAACTGCTTACACGGACTGCCTTTTATTGATTTGATTCAAAATAACTTGATCACAGTAAGAACCGACTTGAATGATACACTCCAGAGGTCACCTGATAAGAGGACCTGATTGTTTTTTAGTTTTCACAGAGTTTGCCAAATATTTCAGCTTAAAGATAAAGTTGGGGGCCGTTACGGTTCCCATTCATGAATCTCTAATAACCACTATATTAAAGGAACTGTTCACCTAAAACTAAAAATTCAATCATTATCTACTCACCACCGTGCCGATGGAAAGTCGGATGAAGTTTTTTTGGTCCACAAAACATTCCTGGAGCTTCACAGCAAAACACCGTTGCAGCATTCTCCTAAACAGCTGAAGAAGTTGGGAACTTGTTTTAAAAGGTAAAAAAAAAAAGGATCTCATGGATCTCAAGGCTTGCAGAGACTTGGATTACACTCGACGAGCTGTATGGATTTGGTTTTTTTTGGGGGGGGGGGGGTTTGTACATTTTAAAACAAGTCCCCAACTTTTTCAGATATTTAGGAGAATGCTGCAATGCTGTTTTACTGCGAAGCTCCAGAACTGTTTTGTGAACAAAGAAACAGAGACCAGGCCTTGACAAACTTGCCCGGCATGGGGGTGAGTAGAGAATGACTGAATTGTCATTTTTGGGTCAACTGTTCCCTTAACATATCAGCTGTATTACTTTATACCATAAAACAGAATTTCATTTTTAAGGTGTTGATGATAACTCTTGAGTTGTATACTTCTGATAATAACACTGATGCAGACAATGTGTTTTCTTTTAATGATTATCGGCCTGTCTGGGAATGGTAAGTAAAAGAGGTAATGTGAGTGTTTACTGATAAGTTCAGTCCTTCTTGAACAGTCAACTATGAGCTGCCTTTAAAATGTGTCCGTTCCAGTTCACAAACCACTGAATAGGAAAGAGAGTCGATCTGAAGATGGGATACAAGCTCTTTCTACCAAAGATGCTGCTGATGAAGGTGGACCCGCAATTCTCTGACCATCTATGCAATGTGATACTTGGTAGCTATCCCACCCCTCAGTTTGATGAATTTAAACAGAACAAACAAAATAAGTCTTCACTTTCATCATGTCCAGGACCAACTTGTTCTTCCAGCCCCTCAGTCAGTTTGTTGAATTTCTGAAGGCACTGCAGGTACACAATCATTCCTCCTGTTTAGAGACTCCGTTGACTTTAGGGTTATAATCTGTGCCTGCCCTGATATTAATACTCTCACTTTAGTTTGGAATCTCTCAATGCTAATATAGTCTAATGTAAGGGCATTAAATGTATCTTGTATTCTTGGCAAGAGCAGCATAAAGTGCTGCTCCTTTGTACAGATTTCAAAAGGAATGTAAAAATGAAGTGCTAT
The DNA here is from genome assembly GCA_037974645.1 of Hollardia meadi. Lineage (NCBI taxonomy): Eukaryota > Metazoa > Chordata > Actinopteri > Tetraodontiformes > Triacanthodidae > Hollardia > Hollardia meadi. The sequence continues at coordinate 10,460,914 of JBBPCS010000374.1, read as the reverse complement.
CTTGATGTGTTTGTGTTGTGGTCTGGATCCAATGAGAAACTAAAAACCATAAGTACTTACTGTACTAAAACTCAATTTGAACAGCTCCTCTAAGAGCATCACTTGGCATAATTTCCTCCTTATGAAAGAGGTCAGTGACCTTTCTTCCACCAGGCCCCATTGACAGATTTATCTTCCCCACAGGAAGACCTCTCTGCAGTCAAGATTTAAACTGCATGTCTTGTCTGCACTGTCTGCAAGTTTGACCAACAAATTTACCAATAAAGTAAAGACCACATGCGTCATAGTCCATCCTCACAGCAGACGTTTTGACTTGTCATAGGAAAAGCACAAGTGTTACTAATAACCTTAAAGGCTCTGTTCTACTGACTGTAAGTGTACCAGTAAGTCAGCTTGAACACTTCAAGGACCCTGAAACTGAAGCAGCTAAATAGAATTCAGCCACCATTAATTTTATAATTTAGACCTGTGCTTTTCCCATTGTGACATATCAAAAATGTCTTCCGTTAAAAAAAAAAAAGCCTTCTGCTCTCATGAGAAGCATCAACACGGACACAGAATCTAAACTCCGGACATCACAGGGGGTTGAGCCCCCCGCAGGGCTGAAGAGTATATGAGGAATAATTTTTGTGGTGAGTTTGTTTGTCTTGCTCTCTGTTTTGATTCTCCCTTATATTTGGCTGTAGTACATAATGTTAAATTAACACATTTTATTACATTCTTTCTCTGCATATAGTTTTGCTTTGTTGTATCCGGGGTCTTCTGAGTGTAAGTAAGTAAGATTTTCTTGTTTGCCAGGTGAACTCATGTTAGTCCCCTTCTGCACTGAGTTCTCAACATACTGAACTATAAGTTTCAAGCTGCTGTTCATGCACATACTCATAACATTCATACAAGGACCTTTTTCTTATATCTACTCTCATTTTTTTTAATTTTTTTTTTTAACTTTTGATTGGAAAAATTGAATCCCATGACCAGACTCTGGGCTTTTTGACATTTTGACCGTGCTACTAATCCTTAGTTAGTTTATGATGCATGGGTAGCACACTTGTAGTTTCATATTCACTTAAAAACTCTATTTAGAATTGAATATCCAGTCTAGAGGTTATTAGTATTATTTAAACGCAGGCTCGTGGGTCTCTCTTTTATTGAAGGCATGCGAGTTGTTGCCAGTGTAAACACAGACATCAGATAGGAATTCCATTTAAAAGCAGACATAAACAAGAAAATCTCTACTTTCTCTGTATTAATGTCTACCACACTCCATCTAGCTTGGGTTTTCTAGCATCAATTTATATTAGAGAATTAGTGTTCAATGAAGACACAACTGCTGTTAACCCATTTGATTATCTTCTAGTGCAACATATCAGAGGCTACATACAATGAGTCTAATAGCACCAGCTACTCTTCATTACTCTGCTATTTTCTGTCTATTTTGTCTGTTTGAATAATCTTAAGTTTGTTTGTTTGTTTTCTTCAGAAATGTTACTTCCTCTTAAGTTGGAAATTTGATGTCTCCTCCTCCTCCTTTTGCCAGGGGAAATGTGGACATGATATAAAGTCCTATTTTAAGCCTCTTTTAATAATTGCATTCCTGAGGTTGACAACACAGGCGATGAACAGGCTGGGTTTCAAAGAATGATTGTTATCCGGTTTGCTTGCATGCATGGAGGTACAATCACTCATCTTCATCTCATTAAAATCTTACTGACATCTTAGAACTAATTACAGCAAGCCTGAACAGCGTCATTGATTTCGAACCAAAGCATGATTCTACGAAGAAAGAAATTACCCATGTGCTTTAGGGTATGTATTGGCATCTTAACTGTAGCTGTATTGTTGTCACATTCTAAACAGAGACACATACCTCTGAGTGTTTTCCATCCCGGCCTGTCATTTTGAGTTTTGTGTAGAACGTGGATTGCTGTACTTTTTATGGTGATGGAGGATGCGTTTCACGTAGGCAGCCAACCGCAGGAGAAAACCTCCCACACTCCTGTGCCTCTGACAGGCTGAGTCATCGAGCTCGGACAGAATGGATGTGGTGGCTGAGAGGAAGCCAGGCCCGTCATTGGCTACCACCTGCCCGGGTAACCTGCCCTGCTGCCTCTCACCGCTAACGTAGGTAGATGAATGAGTATTGGGTGAAAACAAAATGACTGCTCTGACCTTTCCAGGGATGTGTTCAATTTGGTAGTGGTGATGTGATCTGTGTGTTTCCCAAGTCAGGCCACATCCAATAACTGTTTATAGAGAGTACATTGGACTCTTGATGAGGCTTTGATGTCAATATGTTCTTTCATCCTGCCCAGCTTTCTAAACGAAACAATATTGTCTGAATGAGGCTTTGGAAGGATGTGATTCAGGCCGTGTTGTTCTTGGATCCCGATTCAAAGGCCCTATAATGTCCACCCATTCTCCATCTCAAATGCAGCCATATGTCAACACATTACTTAACAAGCCACACACTTAAGGAATTAGTCCCGGGGGGGGGGGGGGTTTACAGACCATTAGCAGCCACTGAAAACATCCACAGCTTTCTAACAGATTAAGTGAAACATGATAGCTTCACATGCCCAGCAGTGGTAGCCAATCACGCTCTCAGTCCGTTTGCTGAGCCATAGAACGAGCTTTAACCTAAAGTGATGTGCCACTTCCTCAGAAGTATTCTATCATCAACCCACTCTGTGTATGAAGTAATGTAGTTTTTGTGTGTGTGTGTCAGACGGGTGATGATATTTCTTCTCTAATCGGATAAGTAAACTGACTGCCAAATCCTTCACACAACAAATGCACTGGCAGAAGAGAAAAATGCAGTGAGAGTAAACGCTCTCGTCTCTGCGTGATGTGCGATTCCGAACAATTAAGTCCTCTCACATGAAATGCAGCCTTCTTCTCAGAGGATAATTGTGAGGCTGTGGGAATGCGTAAGCTCAACTGCTTGGGTTATGTCAGAATCTGAGGATGAAGAGGTGGGTGTGCCTGTGTGTGTGTGTGTGCGTGTGTGTGTGTGTGTGTGTGTGTGTGTGTGTGTGTGTGTGCGTGTGTAGGTGTTAGGAGGACAGATGACAGAGGAACTGTAGGCTGGTGATGCAATCATCTGTACTAATGAACAGGCTGAACAGGAAATTGCATCATCAGAGAACTGTACTTGGCATGAGAGCAGGGGGCGGGCTGTGTGGCGACAACACAGCATGTCTGTTGTCCATAGAAACAAAGTTAATACGACTGATAGTGCCTCCATTTACTGTCAATAATAATGTTTGTGTTGTCAGTTGTCAGATTCATTCAATGATTATGCTTCCTGTTGAGGCTTCCAGGGAACATTACTGGAGAGAATTTTTGCAGGCAAAATACAGGGGCATCATAAAAGTCCAGTTGTGTGAAACAATACTGCATTAAGCTGTATGTCTTTTTATATATGACCCCACTGGATCAGGAGCAGTTCCCAAACCAGTTTACCAGTACAGATCATAGATGCATTAAAAGAACTGGATACAGTACTTCAGGTTTACATCCAGTTGTTCCAGTGAAAGCTGTTCTCCCAGCACATAAAGTTTTTGCTGCACATTTGCATTAGTGTCTCTTCCTCTGGCTGTGCCCATGAGTTCCAACTGATATGATGTCACTCACATAAAAGTGGCTTTTCTTGGCTCTGAGAAAGTTTTACAAACATTAAATCAGCACGTTTCAATCAGTAATAATACAAAGAATACTATCCCACTACTATCCCATCGACGGTTTACAGACTTGGTTATAATAGTTGGAGAAAATCCTTTTTGGGCTGCTCTGGATTTGTTGTTGCAGTACTACATTTGCGCCTCGGGATAACAGTAGCCCCTTTTACACAGCCCATTCGATTCGGGCCTCTGTTGTGTCTCGCCGTCTGTATAAACATCACAGAGGCGTAATGAGGGGCCAAAGTTGTTCCACCTCTGAGACGGCAACGGAGGTAGTAACAGCGCCGAATCGACGTCTGTATAAACAGAGTGAGCCGGCGAGGCGGAACGACGAGACAGGGCTGTGATGTTTGGTCGACGTGGTTTGTGTGCAACCCTCAACCGGGAGATTTAAAAGCAGCTAGCAGTAGTTCGCAGCTAACTCAAAGAAGAAGAAAAACAACCGAAAATGTTTACAAATTGTGGAGACTACGCAAGGTTCGGGATCTAGTTACCCTTCGAGCAAAGGACGAGATCATCCGCCATATAACAGGGACAGTAAATGATTGTTATTGTCATGTTATTCCATTGATTAGACTTCCCTTCTTCCCTCGAACACCTGTGGTTCTTAACCCACATTTCCATTTGTTCCTGTTGAAGACATAAGTGTTTAAAAATGGGTCCTGAGCATATAATTTATTTTTAAAGAATGCTCAGTAATTTCCAAAGACCGCTGTTTTTTTTGTTGTTTTTTTTTTAATCAAATGTTACTCAAGCAGTTTTAACTTAAGGGCCACCCAGATGGCCTAGGGTTTGGCGTGCTGACCATGAACCACAATGTCCTCAGTTTGCATCCAGCCAATGACCATTTAGCGCATTCACTCTCCATCTTGTGCTCCCCTCAATTCCAGTTAACTCTCTTGTGTGAGACATTAAAGGCACGAAATGACCCAAATAATAATGAATAAATTATAATAATTAAAAAAAACAGGAGTAAATAGTGTGCTTGTTGGGGAATATTTTCTGCTGCAGATTTGGTGTGTTAGTGGTTATTCACCGTACCACGACTCAGAGTAAAGGGATTGACTCAAAATAAATGATATTCATTGTGATAAAAGAATATTTTACCTGGTGCAGAGGCTCAATAATGTCTTTTAATACTTTTTTGTATTGAGCTCTCTGGCACCAGGGGAATATGCATCAGGCTTTGGATATACAGCCAACACTTGTTATTATAGTCAATTTATTGTTGGTTACGGTCTTTTCATGGGATTATATTTCCCCTTAGACTCCTGTTTTAGCAGCAGGCTGCTCAAGTATGATTTATTCCCATTTCTAAGATTTCCATTTTGCAAGCAGTTTATTTTTTTGACGTTTGATAATTATAAAGACAGGCCACAAGTATGCACAAAAGCTTGGAGGAATGCACGCAACAGTGGTGTCACTCCTGAACACGCCCCTGCTCGGCTAGGAAGAACCCCTTACGGACGCCTGGAGGTCCCTGGACCATGGTTTGGGAACCCCTTGAGCAGCCCGTCCTTCCTTTGCACCTCCTCTTCAGTAGTGACTTCAGCCTCGGTTGGAGGGGGAGGAGCAGGCTGGGAGGCTCTGCTCTGTTCCCATGTTGATGTTTGTTGTTTGCGAGGGTGGCAGTGCTGTGTGTGGAGAGGGACACAGTGTGAGCGAGAGGGTTGTCGACTGGCCTGCCTGCGCGTTCGTTGGGGGAAAGCTGCAACTTCTCTCCGAAAACGCGTCTAAATGGTGAAGATTTCTGGTGCTCAGTGGCCGATTGTTGCTCTGAAACGCTCGGGCAAATGGCAGCAAAGGTCCCGCTTGGTTCGCGTTGTGCGCAAAGATCCGTGTCTTTCTGAGCGACGGCCAGCCAGGATGCTGGAGCTGGTTTGAGAGCACCTCCGTCGTGTGGTCTTGGATCTCCCTTCCCTTTTTAACGAACTTCTTCCCGGTGCCATTTTCAAACTCATTATTTTACCCTTAAACTTCTAAAAAATGGTGTTCTTCGCTTTGACATCGGCTTGTAACAAACCTGGATAACGATAGGGGCAGCTACGTGACAACACCCCAACACGACGACTTTCATTTGGTAAGGCAGCACTTCAACTGTCGCTTCAGCAGGCAGAGCAGAAAAACACAACCGGGATGTGAAGCCGTAGTGTCTGCAATGTTATGCGGCTGACAGCGCAGCCGGAGAGCACAGCCAAACATTCATTTTTAGCTCAATTTGAGTGGTAGTTATGAGTAAGATAGTCGGGTCAAAGCGCGCAATTATGTGGATGACTGAGTTGCCAGAGAGTTAGCCCTTTATTGCACAAGTTGGACAACGTGCTAACATTAAGTGTTTTCATCAACTTGCTAGCCGTGTTAGCCTTAGCAGCATTTTAGATTCGGTTGCTATAAAATGCTAACCGTGTTGCTTGCTAACAAAGGCGCTTTTAACGTCAAGCTTTGGTATGTGTAAGCTGCCACTGCCAGCGAAGTTGGTTTCCAAGTTTAGCTAACTAACATTAGCTAAACTTGCTATACTGACCTTATTTTTTTTAGCTTTACCAAACTCACTGGAGGTTAGTGTTTTAGAAAGGTACATGAATGCAGTGTGAGCGCTAGCCATTTAGGTAATATTAATAACAGGAAGTGTGTCGTTAACTTTTTACAAACTTTTTTCCAACTAGACTCACTCCAGGCATTAAACGTGGTGATATTACCCTGTCTGTTAAACTGAACTGGGTTATTCTCTTCACAGAGGCACATCTGCCCCGGGATTTATTCAGCTGTGGGGATTTCAATCAGCGGTCAATGCATCTCGGGGTATCTGAGTCCATGAGAGAGTGCGAGTACAGCCAAATAAGCACTCGCAGCTCCACACCAATGGAGACCCCTTACAAGAAAAGGACCCCAAAGAAGCGGAAGTGGGAATCCTTCCCGGGTCGGAATAAATTTTACTGCAATGGGAGGATTATGATGGCCAAGCAGACGGGGGTTTTCTACCTCACCCTTGTCCTCATTCTAGTGACTTGTGGACTTTTCTTCACCTTTGAGTAAGTATTCCTGAAAGTATGCGCAGTGTCGTTGTGCTTCCATCTGCATCTAACTTGTGCACGTTGACATTGTGGATTAGGGATTTCATTTCAGGGGCTCAGCTGTCAGAGAAAAAGTTTAGATATAGGTCAGTTATGTCACTGGCACCACTGGGTTTATTTCCTATGATCTCCTCATGGCTCAGGGAGATGTCAGTACAAACTGGTTGGGGATTAGACAGAGGCTTCTCTGTTTTAGGAAAAGATATAAGTATAGTATATCAAATATCTTTAGTAGAGGCAGCGCGTTTTGACACGGGCTGCTGCAGATAGAAAGTGCTCTGTTGCACTGAAAAGGTGTGGATTTCCTCCTTTAATTTGCTTATGGCTTATACATGCCCCTGCATGGTGGTTTAGGCATCTTTAAAAAGGGACCGGCATTCTTCTGATTTACCATTGTTGTTTGGCATGCTGTTTTTGCTGTCAGGAAGCATACTTCAGCTAGAGAGCTCATCTGACTACCGTTGACAGGAATTAACCGATGTGTCCTTGAGCAAGCTATTAATATATGACTAGTTGCAAGGCTGTTCTTCTGTAACTGAATTGGATTTTATGTATAAAGTCATATAATAATATAATGACCCCATAATAATTGAGTAAAGAATTACCTTCCACCTTTCACATCTGTCTCAAATCAGTTTCCAGAAAACCAGCTCTTTAACCACACGTCAGTTGGTTAAGCATTGTTCTTAGTTTTCAAACTTGAATCTTTGTGACTTTGTGATGTATCCCCAATGACTTATGGAGTAGACTAAAGTCAGTGTCAGTCTGTCTGTTGGTCCCCCTTAATCACGCGATCCGCAATGGAGCCCTGTGTCTTTCTCCCACTGGTAAAACAACCTGTAATCAACAGACAGACTGTGCTTTTCCACACAGTCTCAACCTGGCCTTCATCTTCACCTCCTCCCAGATGTCCCAAATTGGCCCACTGTGCCTGAAGAGCATGATAGAGCATGCAGACACACACACAGACCTGAGCGCTGGAGTGTTCTACAAGAGATGGTGCATTGTCTCTCTCCTCATTATTCCAGCCTAATCACTCTGTCATCTATCATCGCAGAAACCCCATCTATACTAGATAAGAATCCTGCTCCATCATGAGATTTGTTGCTCAATCGGACAGTCTTTATCAGGCTAAAGTGCTTCAGAGTCAGAGAAAGCTTAATAGGCAAAATTTGTGCTGTGGTTGATGGCCACTGTTCATTATCTGTTCTGCTTAATCATCTTGGAGCAAATCAAAAGATGGTGTGTAGTATGGCACACAACCACTGTTATAAACAAAATGGTTAATTTACGTGTTTGTGAAACATTGTGTGCTCATTGAATTTAGAATATTTTGAAAGGACTTACTATGATGTCATTTTATTTTCTGGTGATATGTTTGGGAATACAAAACCCTAAAAATTTGATGAGGCAAAACTAATCAACAGTTTTGAAAGTCAACAAATTATGTATTTATTGAGCAAAAACAAGAACCATTCTCCCATTCCAGCTTCTCCAATGTGAGGATTTGCTGCTTTTCCTCTGTTTCTCCGCTTTCTCTGATTAATAAATCAATTGAATAATAAATGGCAGATCAATCAAAATGAAAAGAACTTCTTGATGCGGCTCTAATATTAGGCTAAAAAATCTTTAAGGCTCAGTTTCAAAAATAAAATCCACAGACAAACTGATTTAGGTGGGCTTACACATCGTTTTTCCTGTTTTTTTTATACCCTGTGTGTGAATTCCTTATCAGATGCAATGCTACACATCTATCAGCGGTGACCTCTGGACCACTTCATCTTTCAATACATTGTCACCTCAGCAGAGATACTGACATAACCCATGACCAAAGGGCAGACCGCTTTAGAAAGGTTATTGCAGGCCAAAACCTCCAACCCTCTTTACTATGGAACAGTGCACAAATTACTGAAATGAGGAGTAAAACATACTGCTGTGTTCATTTGAACCTGGATGTTCCCCGGCACCCATATAGAGGATGCCAGATGCTTCCTGATGATACCTGTCACTCCCTTAGATGGCTTCATTTCCTACACTATGGCCAGTCAGTGGAGCTGGGCCCAGTGTACCGTCCTCTGTTGTGACTACAGAGGACATTCAGGATCACTATGCAACCACAAAGTCACTTTTCAGCTTAGCACTGTCCTCTGCAGTGGCGCGCCCAAAGGGACGCCACAGCCACTCTGATACAATCGCTGCCCGGCCCCCCTTCCCCCACACCTTCCTTCCCCCCTCGAGTTGCATATGTATAATAATCTTTTGAAAAAGTTAACTGTGCTGGTATTAGTCTATGCCGTGATTATTTTCTGTACTCCTAATTTACAGATGTTCCATAAACACCTGGCAAGAAGGCTATTGGTAGGAACTTTCTGGGCTGCTGCACAGCAAAGCCTCTATTCCCCTCCCACATGACTACCGGGGAACACGCACGTCAGGCAGGTGTGTGAGACAGAAGCTCAGTGAGGTTTGAGAAGAGTGAAATTAGACATTTCTAGCCAAAGAATTCCAAGACATGACACTGAGTGGAGCCGGCAGTATTGGCTGTTGAGAGACAAATTATCAGGACAGAGCTCCAGCGGACGTTTCGTCCCAATTAAGTGGATTATCCTAGTGAGTTAGCTACCTAAAGTTAACTGGTTAGCATTAAGATTTTGTTGCAATAGAGTTGAAATGTGTGTTATTTTACTTTGAGAAACATGGTAAATTGTGGTGTAGTCCAGGGTTCACGCAGGTGTATGCTGTATAAATCCCCCTAAATTAAGGAGCCATTAAAGGAGCCATTCTGCATAACAAGTACTTTACTTTTGTAGTACATAATATAATACTTGATAATACTTAAGCACTTTTACTCATGCCTAAGTAGAATTTTAAATGCACGACTTTTACTTCTAACAATATGCTATTAAATAATATTACTACTTTTACACAAGTAAGGGATCTCAGTCCACCACTGACACTGCTCATTTTAGATACAGCATTATTAGTTAGACTATAATCTGGAACATTTTTATTTTCTAATCAAGGATTAAACATATAAAATGTGGAAGGCCAGATGTGTATTATTTTGAAAATGAGAAAGCATAAAGAGAAAATGTTGCTCTAAAATTCTTATTTTAGTTATTGTAAAGTACTGTGTTAATTCAATGGACAGTGAAAGAGGAACTCTGTGAACGGGATTTTTTTGGAACATCACATTATGTTTTGTTGGTGCCAAAATTGAGAAAAACTGGTGTTTTTAAAGAGGCCCATGGTTGACTGGAAACCTTAAAAGAACTTTTAATGGAAAGAAACTAAAACTGATAATCTTTAAGATCTAAGAACCCCAGATATTGATTGTTTAGATACTAAACCCAGGAACAGCAATATAACAAACCCCCCTTGTAAAATAAGAAACCAAAGTATCAGTATGTGATCCCTTAACTCTAATATTGACATAGTTATCAACCAGTTTAAATACTACTACAGCATAATAGAATTCTTGAAATTCAGTAACTTCAGTTATGGCTTTGGGTTTTGCCAGCCAAAGATTTTCAGTGGCCCCTTCTGGCCACCACTGAAAAATATCTGGGGGCGTCACTGGTCCTCCCTGTTGAACTGTTCATGCCCTGAGGCTGACCGAGTCCTCCTGGCTCTCCTCTCTCTCGCCGTCTCCTCTCAGCTGTAAGGAGACATTTATCTGACAGGGCAATAGTCAGCAGTCCTGCACACTGCCTTTTGTTGTCATTGATTGTAATGCGTTTCGATTAGATGTGTTTCTCTAACCCCACAACTCCAGTTGTCAGAATAGTGGAGAACAGCTCCTCATTCAATTTGTAAGGTCTTTTTCTGTCTTTGGGGTTGCCTAAGTAGCCTATAATTACGGTTGGGTAGGTTTCCGGTATTGTCGGTCCGGTCTACGAGCTAAACCGGTGTAATTTAATGCAACTCGACTGAACCGGCATTTGTCAGTTGTGGTTGGAGAGAGCTAGCATCATGCGGCTAGTTAGCAGGAGCTCTGGGATAGCTGAGTAACTCAGCGCTACAGGGTGCTGCTTCCCTGTTTTGTTGTAGTGTGACTAGAATTGAGAGTTGTGTACAAAGCGCTGCTTAACTACTCCGACCGACATCCACAAGAGAGAACTCTCATCAGTAACAAGTTGGTGCAGGTTAAGCTGTCTAACGCTGTTACACGCTCGTACTTAAGTACAAAGACACATTTTGATCTGTGCCCTGTTAAAGTTGCTTAATTAAAAGCCCTCTATCGTTCAAATGACAGAAACCATTAATTTCTTAACAAGGCTTTTTCTGTGAAATATTTGCAGGAACGTGTTGTGGAAAACTCACCAACTTGTAATTTTCCAATGTGCACCTGAAATGTAGCGACTGTCATTTTAGCTCAAGTCTTATTTTATTTATTATTTTGATGTTAAATTTTAGAAGAAGAAAAGTTAAATGGTTGTAGTGAGAAATAAAAATAAGAAGTGTCACCATTGTTCTGATGGACAGTGGTGAAGCTAATTTCTCATTCATGGGCTCAGACTATGACTAACCCCAACCCTAACCCTCGGGAGCGGCTGAGTCACTTGCGTCACCCAGTGGTAAAAGTTGGCTCGGTATCAAACCAGTTTGAAAATTTTTATACCAGCGCAACCCTACCTATAATAGTATTTTAAATTAAGCTGTGGTATGATGACACCTGGTCCATATATATTTAAAGATAGTGTTGTGATTTGTGGAGTCCAGAAAGAGTCAGATGCCAAGTGTTTAGGAATGGAGACATGCACAGAACATTTACCCAGAGATCTTTCTACATCTCCATATTTCCTTTTGCTTGTTTTCATTGTCTATCTGAGGGGTGCTCAGCCATGCACAATAAACGCTGTTAGTGACCGGCAGACTTTGCTCTGTTTATTATTCTGTTGCTGGGGGGGGGGGGGGGGGGGGGGGGGGGGGGGGGGGGGGGGGGGGGGGGGGGGGGGGGGGGGGGGGG
>JBBPCS010000374.1:10411604-10434358 GCA_037974645.1 Hollardia meadi | reverse complement strand
CCCCCCCCACACACACACACACACACACATACACATCTGCACATATAAATACAAACCCACAATACACAACCACATATGTTAGCACACACAATTCTGACAATTTTTTTGCCAAAAATTGCATCTGTATGTGAGATACTTGCCAAGCTAAATGTTTAGTTAATTATGCATATCTACAGGGAATATACAGTACATATTCTTAGAAGAGTTGGCATCCACGCAGAGGGTAGGGAAGGAATAGTTACAATGAGAACATCAAAGTAAACTGCAGCATATAATGGTTGAGTTTTGCTCCTTTTCAAAACCACATTTTCCATCTCTGGAGACAAGGCGAAGGGCACAAATAGGCAATTACAAAAGGACAGAGGCAGATAGAGACCTGTGTGTCTATTTTTCTCATCAAGGTTTTTGTGGTGCCCGCTAATCAGAGACAACTCCTTCTTTGAATGTCTGTTTCCTTGTCAGAAGTATGGCTGACTGATAGCCTGGGAGACGAAAGATGAGGAAGTAATAAACGGAAAAAAAGATGTACGCTGGCAAGGAGGAAGACTGACTGGCAGCTGAACAAAAAGATGGGAGGGCAGTCATTTTCACAAGCGAGCTATGTATGGCCAAACACAACAAAGGTGGACTTTGCGCATTTTAACTGGATTTTTCAATTCTGAAATTGAATTGATGAGGCGCATTTTGATGAGAATTTGACATGAAGGCCTTTTCAAACTGAACATGGACACACGGCAATGTGAACGTATATGAACGTGTAAATCCAGATCCTTGGGTATGAGGCTTAAAACCTGTTTAGACCACAGTTGTGAGCCACAGATGGGAGGGAGCTGAAGAGTGAGAAACAGGCACATAGTTGGACTGTCCGTACTACAGGTGGGTGGTAGTGATAAACTCCAGTGATGAATGTCAGTTGTAACTGGTGTCTCTTTCATAAGAAGCTCCAGGTCTCCAGCCAACATGGCTCCATATCCCCAAAGTGAAATCTGGAGTAGTCAGTTCAGGGTTCATTATACAGCTTCAGAGATAAACTGTAATAGGAGAAAAGACTATACCAAGACTGGCCATTTTACACTATAGAGAGCTAGGGAAATCTTATTCATGTTTCTTTTTTTTTCTTAAGTATGTAATGAACAGTAGTAGTATTAGGGGATCGCATTTTTACTTGTAGTTAAAGTGGTACAAGTTCTTTCCCTGTCTCTTAACTTCCCCGTCTATCGTTTTCTTCCTCAGGTGCTGTAAACACCAGGGGGCTAATAAGCTCTTGAATAAGTTAACAGTCAGAACGGATATAAGTTAGCAACCAGAATTGATAGGGCCTCCCTTGTGGACGTGGAGGTTAGGAATATGGTAGAGTCGCTTCCTTTTTAAAAGTGTTATCCCTGTGGGAGTGATACAAGAGGCTTAAAGTGGCTTGCAAACAGACTGCTTCCCTTTACCTTCGGTCCTGCCTTTTTATTCTTTACAGTATATATTGTACAGATGTTCTCACTGTATAGGTGCTTGTTTATGTGTGTGGGTAGCGGAGTTGGGATTTTGTGGTTCATTTTTTTTCGAGTGATTTCAGGTCTGTGTGCTGCTGGTATTTTGTCTGATGTGCTTAATTAAAGGACATTAGATGAAGCTTTAATAACCCTTTTGGGTAAATTACATAGTTATGTAAGCAAACAATAAAAAAACATCAAAAGACTGGCACATAATTAAGATTATATTGGACCATTATGGAAGTTGTTGTTTCAAGCTTTTGATTTTACAGTAAAACCATCATAGGAGGGATAATGCTAGTGAGCAATCTGTACCCTTGGTCTATATTAGCATGTGATTCCACTAACTCCTCCTGATCATGAGGTTTAAGGTTAACCTGAAGCTTGTTTAGAGTGATTTATTCGTGTATTTCTTGAATATATCAGTGGAACTCCTGCTTGCACATCCTCACAAAAAATCCTTACACTGACACATTGAAAATAGGAGTATATAAACACCCAGAGAACAACATCAAAAACAGTCTCGCTTCTACTCTCTAAACATTGATGTTTACTTAATATCATGCACTATTGTGGCAGACTGTGATAATCAGATTGGATTAGTAGTAGTAGCTGTCCCCTTTCATCCTGTATGACTAGAGGCTGCGTTTCCTAGACACACTTCAACCAGGCTTTGAGTAATGAAGATAAAAGCAGGTCATTTCACCTCACTAAACAAACAATGGCTCTGATTAATTAGTTAAGTACTTACCACCGTGCACAGCTAGCCCACACTCACTTGATTAAATACCCACACTAACAATAAGCCCTGCACGGATAAGTTTGCTGGAGCACAGTTTCTTTGATTCAAATACCGCTGACTAATTTTCATCTAAAAGCATTTCACATTAAAATGATCAAAACTTCAGACTGCATTCAGATCCATATTTTGCTTTGAATACATTGCAACAATAATTTCTGAATTCCAGACATTTTATTAAGTTAAACATCAGACACATTCAGAAAGATTCACCTCACTTGACTGTTCAGTTGAGCACACTGTACCAAGGTGGCTGACGGGGATTGTGTTAATATATTGTAAAACCCAAGTCATTATTAGCTGCATGATCTCTATGGAAGGAATTTGGCAATCTGGACTTTTACCACCTCTCTACATTTACAATTCCTCCAACATCTCCAGATAATCTTAAACTAAAGTCTTCCTGGATTCACCCAACATATTTCTTCATTTGCCCTCTCAACCTTGCACAGCCCCCAGTGAAAGGGTGAGCCACACACAGTCATGTTGACCTGCCTGTAATTTTTATTAGCTAGTGTATATAAATAGCCAGTTTGCACTATGTGAAAAATGTGTATATTATTGTGCCAAGATCCAGAGGGACACTTTCCCTTTCCCCTAATTCCCAGCAGCTCCTGACTTGTGTGTGTTTACCTATTTTCACTTATTGCGCATTGAGAAAACCTGATTTCTAAGCCATGTGTACATAACCTAGTTTCTGGTGGAGTTTTTACAAGAGAACATGTGCATGACAGACTTCAGACAGGGCACATCTCACTGTGGCAGCAACATGGTGGGATAAATGACTTGTAGGTGGGCATGCTTGTATCCAAAATAAACTTTTCTTACTCTGTCTATCTCTGTCCACACAGAGCGTTTTGACCACCACTGTCCTTGGGTGGGGAACTGCGTGGGAAGGAGGAACTACCGTTTCTTCTACATGTTCATCCTCTCACTCTCCTTCCTTACCATCTTCATCTTCGCCTTCGTCATCACACACATCATTTTACGTAAGTAGCTGAGGGGAAGGAAAAAGGATGTGTGCTCGGGTATGGTACAGACACACACACTCCTCCTGGCTGTGTTCTCGGTGTGTTTCGAGCCAGCAGTTTGTAAGTGGGCGTTGTGAAAAGCTGTGGCATTCTGGCTCGTTACCATCTTTCCAGCTGGGAGCAGGCAGTGGACTGTTGGGCTCCCCACCAGTGCAAGTGTTTGTGTGCTTGTGTATTCCTAAATGTCAGTGGATCCATGCTGCACTGGGAAAAAATATGGGTCAAGATTAACTTCAGGAAAATTGTAGTTCTACTTAATGGTCTTTTCAGTTTGTTTGTTGTTGTTTTTTATTGTAACTATCCTGTGTCGAATCTGAATGCTCTCAGATTTGGCAAAAGGGATTATGGCAGTTTGAATTCGTTTGAGTTGTTTTTTTGTCTTAGTGGAGCTCGGACCAAGTTAGAGGGCATTACAATGATTTTAATAATCTGTTCATGTTGTAAGCATACAATAGACATTACAGTACATTTGTGATTAAATCTGTTAGACGGTGCTTCATATCAAAGATATTTGCAGTTCTGCAGTGCTTCAGGTGCTAAAATCTCACCTTTAATCACAGTATTTAATTTATTCTGTAAACACTAATTGAATTAACCCATCTGTGCACTCTGAACCATTTTTTTTGTATTTTGCACAGTTAAAAGTTAATAAGTCTGGCTGATTGGAGCCATAGAGCTCTCTCCGACAGCCACATATAACTGGCCAGTACTTAATTTTTGGTCCTTTTTCTGGCTCTCTCCTCCTGCTCTTCACACTTGAAAGTTAAACTGGAATGCTAATTTAAATGGGTGCGCTCTCCTTAGCTCAGTTCATCTTTTTGACACACAAACTTCTGCAGCAAGTAATGGCTCCAGATTGTGTAGTAGCCAATAGTTCCCACATTCAATGGGTGTTGTTTGACACTTATTGTATAGTGGTCTAATGGAGACTCTGTCTTTCTCTGTTTACAGGCTCCCATCGAAACGGGTTCCTCAATGCACTTAAAGACAGTCCTGCCAGATATCCTTTCACAGAAATTAGACTTTTGGCACTTACTGTTTATTATGAGTTTTGCCTCATTTTTGCTGCCATCTGTCCACATTGTTCTTTGTACATTTTTCAGTTTTTCCTATATTCAGTTGTATCATAACTTAACATGGACTAACTTGCCCAGCGAGGGCTGATGCAGGCCGTTCTGTAGGTCAGGATTCATTTGCATGACATGCCTTTTCAAAACATTTCCATTAATTGCTCCTGCTAGTTATAGTACTTGCATTTATGGTGTTCGTCCGATTAGTCCTGTTCCATCTGAGTAACACAGCACGCAAGGCAGCTTCTCAATTGATTCAGTCAGCCTTTGATTTTATCTTGCTCTAACTTTCCCCCGTTCCCTCTAGAGATGTCGTGTGAGTTAGATTTGATGACTGTGTCTGCCTGTGATATAGATGCCAAGTGTGTGCAAGACGTCTTAATGTCTCAACATCTGTAATAATCCTGTGGACTTTGGTAAATCCAAGCAAGTCAAATGTTTAATTTTGCCATTGCACTGAAGTTTGGTTTCACGCCATTTGACCTTAGCTTTTCACTGTGAATCCATGCAGTGAAGGTAGGAAGCAGTCACCTAACGTCAGAGTTTACATTTATTGACCCCTCCTCAAAACACTCTTATGGAGTGAAATTTATTTGAACTTTTAACACATTGTGACTATTAATGAGTGCTGAAGATCTTTGAGTATGTTTTGGTTTCTTCTCTCACTGAAATGACACAAGAATCTGAACCAGGATCCGATAATAAAATATCAATGACCAAGCTTGCAGAATAAGGATTGATCAAGTCTAAATTATAGTGCTATTTTAAAGCCACAAATCAAGTTAAGAGCACAGGACTCTGACACTGTTTATCTCTCTCTCTATGGCTGAGGGAGATAACTGTTTCTCTGGCACAGAAATGTGTGCCAAGCCGAGCTGATAACGGGCTGTTGTCCTACAGTATTTTAATAAAGGGGAATTGCAGTCGATAGTGTTGTAGCAGTCCTTTGTACTAGATGAATGATGACATGTCCTTGCTAAGGAGGAAGAGATTCTGGAGAGAGAGAGAAAAAAAGAGGGAGATTAAGAAAGACAAAAGGGGAGAGTGAGAGCATTTACTTGATTCTTATATTAGAGTTTAATAGACTGACTCATGGTCTTAAAGAATGTAATATTAAACTGACCTACTAAGCAATTCATTTTTTCAATATGCCCATAGGGATGTATCTGCTCTATAGTGCACTTGAAGTGTCTGGGTATTTGTAGGTCTTTTAGAGACTGCATCCTAAGATGTAATTAAGGGTCACTGTGGTTCATTTTCATCAAGGCAGAAGGATTCATCTTGGACAGTGCCTGTGTTTTTGTGCTTTATGTGGAGCAGAGAAAATGAGTAGTGCTGTGCAAGTCCCAGCCAAATGAACTGGTAACTAGGAACTATTGGCAGGACAGCCCTGAGGCTGTATGTCAATATGCTAGCTGTTAGTACTTGTACTGTTTTTTTGCCCATGCCGACTCCATATGGGTCTATTATGTGTGTGTCTATGTCAGTGTTGTAAATGTAAGAGTAGATAAAATAAACTGTAGCAAACATTTATTCCTTGACTGAATTGTGTCACTGTGCTGGAGGTGGTGGTGTGTTTCTTCTCTGTCTGGTCCATAGTGGGCCTCTCAGGCTTCCATACCTACCTAATCAGCTCCAACCAGACCACCAATGAAGATGTGAGTATGAGCACACATAAAATGGAAATCGGTATGCTACATATGCTGTCTCCTAAAATATAAACTGCTAAATCATTAGACACTCTAAGTAAAGCATGAAGCATTGCTATAAGTTATGTAAGCTTTCTATATCTGCTACACAACACGATATTTGTGTAGTTGATCTTTTAAAAATATGTGTTCCATTTACAGTTCAGTTATTCTTCGGTGTGGAGAGGAGTAGCGTTTGTCTTTGTTAGTTGCAGTTGCTGGGAGGGATGGAGTTTTTCAAAGCTAAAATTACATACCTTTAGAATTGCAATTTTGTGCTTTAAAAAAAATGGATATTGTGTAATATATACTTTTCATAACTGATTAACACTTCAGTTGGAATTCAGGATATTGCTAAATATTTTTTTTGTCCCAGCATATTAAGAGAGAAAACTTAAAACCATATAACATGTATTTTATTTATTTTTTCGTGGTTTCACAATTAGTCACAAGGCTTTTAATTCAGTAATTGACTTCTTGATTTTCTATGATTTTTTTCCCCCATTTCAATTTTGGCATTAAAAATCTTGCACCATAATAGATATACACTAAAGGGAAGCCGAACCTTGTTGATGTTCTCGTTTTCAGTCATACTGTGTTAGCATAGAGCATAGACTAATTTATCAGAGTCTTGATTCCAGTGTGACGCTGTGACTATGTCTTGTCTACAGATAAAAGGGTCTTGGTCTTCTAAAAGAGGGAAGGACAACTATAACCCCTACAGCCATGGCAATATATTCACCAACTGCTGTGCAGCCCTGTGTGGACCCCTGCCACCAAGGTATGATCATAAAAGTGTTTTTATGAGGTGATTTACACATTCCCAGATGCCCAGATGTTGACACACACCGATCAGCCACAACATTAAAACCACCTGCCTAATATTGTGTAGGTCTCTCTCTGACCTGCATGGACATGGGACCTCTGATGGTGTCCTGTGGTGTCTGGCACCGGGACGTTGGCGGTGGATCCTTTGGGCTCTGTGGATTGGGAGGGTGGGGCCTCCGTGGATCGGGTTTGTTTTTTCGCATCCCACAAATCCTTAGATTGGATTGCTTTGGAGTGGGATCTGGGGAGTGTGGAGGCCGGGTCAACGCCTTGGACTCTTTGTTGTGTTCCTTGTACACTGAGTGGTTTTTACGGTGTAGCGGGGCACATTGTCCTACTTAGGGGGACGCTTCCATCCGGGAGTGTTGTTTCTTGGTCTGCAACAATGTTTAGGTGGGTGGTACGTGTAGCAAATAACATCCACATGAATGCCAGGACCTGAGGTTTCCCCGCAGAACATTGCAATGTAACCAGATGATCAGTGTTATTCACTTCACCTGTCAGTGGTTCTAATGTTTTGGCTGTCATTTCCTGCTCTGAGAAAACCCATTCAACAATTTTTCACCTTCATTGTAATAGGTCACCTGTTTTATCTCCCTCATTGTAATTTCCCACTGTGTCCAAAGGCTAATAGAATAGAACTGTTAGTCAAGACTCCTTTTGATGTAAAGAGCTGCTTTGAACTGAGCCTGCCTGCAGCCTTTTCTCAATACGTAGCGACTAAGATTCTGCAAGAGTGGGAGGGATTTCAAGCCCATTTTAACCAAATCCAAGATCAAAGTTGGCTAGATATATTAGATTTCACACTTTTGCTGTTCATGTGATTGAACAAAAATACAGACCAACTGTCACAGCTACATTCTCATGTCCATGTGACTGTGAATGTCAGTACACATTGCACCCCCCCCCCCCCCCCAGCTTCTTTCACTTCAGCATTTTGTAACAACAATTCTCAACACACATATCTGTGAAACTGTTATTCCTTTTCATTAAACTGCTCTTTCTTTTCTTTCATGGTTGTTAGAAATGTGTTTGTGCTTACCCACTGGACAAAGATACCTACTATCTGCTCTTATCTTTACTGACCACTGTACCCGCTTTAAAGATACAACACTCTCGATGATGCTGTCAAGACGTCACAAACATATCTTCGCCTTTGGAAATTGCAGCCTCTAATTTTGCTTTTTGCTTTGCACCTATTTAACTGTCAAGTAGAGACAAGAAAGTCAGAGCAACACACAGTCTGTAGTTTGACACATGCATGTAGTACTATCGCAACTTAATACTCATAAATACATCTATAGACGCACATACACTTACACAAAGCATAAGAAGAGCAAGGATGGAGGCCTTTAGCAACATTCTGTTGTGGTCGCAAGCCAATAATGACACCAGTGTGTGGCAAAGGATAGTCATCCGTGCACAGGTGGCTGCCATCTGGGCGTGTGTGTGTGTGTTAGTAGCATTGCACAGCTGCATCCACCAGTAAGAAATGAATGTTTCACCTCAGCTTTGGACTATGCAAGCAACGCTGTCACTCACTCACACACGCAGACAAAAGCCTCTTGCATTTCATTCCCTGCTGAGACCTTGACTCAAATTTTCTAATGCATCAGCCTCCATGTTATGCTCGTTTCCTCCTAACTACATTTGCTTACGATCTGGTATTCATTACTAGCAACACAAGCCGCTGTTGTAGGTTCCCGGTGTTTCTCGCTGTGATTCTAGCAAACAATTTCCAGCTGAATGCAGCTCAGTCCCATGGGAATATGCTGTCAACACACTCTGTGTTAAATTATTACCCTGCTTGTGCTGTTTCGCAGTGCGTGCGTGAGACTGCCCTGTGTCAGATCAACCTTTATCTGGCTGATAAGTAGCCATTAACACATACATCGGGCCATTACCACACACATGCATTTGCATACCTGGAGTTCAGCATGTTGTTGTCTAACCAGGTGTGTCAGAGTTCTTCAGCGTTAACGATGGGACAGAAATACACTCCACTGTAGGACCTCAGTGATTTATTACCCATTTGTGATCTTATGTGTCTGTGAAAGATTTAAGTGTAAAGACTTAAATGTTGAGGCTTGTGCATAATAATACAGCACTATATTTTTCTGTGTGGTACCACTGACATAAAAAGTAATTTGCCTACTCTGCTAATCCTTCCTAGCTAACACTGACTCAACCTGGCTGTAGATACAGTATTGACCTACTGTTGCAGTCAGTTTAAGTGTCAGATGACTTAATTTGTACTACTGTAACATTTGTGAATGGATGCTCACAAACAATGCCTCTCTCCCCTCTTTGTTTCTCTCTGACTAGTCTCATTGACAGACGCGGCTTTATCCAATCAGACACACCTCAGCTGGCACCACCAACCAATGGCATCACTATGTATGGCGCCACACAGTCTCAGCAGAGCCACATGGTAAGACACTAACCTCCAAGATACTACTATCGGGTTGATAACTTTATAGACATGAAAATACAGACTGCTGTCACAAGAGGTTGGGATGTTCAATCTGTTTCGAGACCAGGAGTGGGTAGGTCACTTGATGAATGAAGTTTCAGGAATATAATATAATATATAATATAAAAGGCTTGAGTAGGTTTCTAGTTTTGTTGGTCCGTTCCAATGTTCTAACTTAAGCTGGTTAAATTTTATGCAAACCGACTGAACCGGCATTTGTCAAGTGTAGGTGGAGAGCGCTAGCAGCATGCGGCCAGTTCGTGGGAGCACTGGGATAATCTATTAGCTTAGCGCCACAGGGTGCTGCTTTTCTTTGTTTTGTTGTGATGTTTTAGACTAGACGCTCCCGTTTGCCCTGTTAAAGTTACTGCAACACGCTGTTGATACAAAACAACACACCTGTTTCAAATTAAAAACCCTTTAGCGTTTCAAAGGACAGAAACCCCTTCATTTCTGAACAAGGCTTTTATTGTGAAACATTTGTAGGAACGTGTTGTGGAAAACTCATTGACTTGCAAGGCTCCCATATGCACTTGAAATCTAGTCTTATTTTATTTTATTTATGACATTTAAAAAGAAGAAAAGTTGAATGGCTGTGAGAAATAAAAACACGATGTGTCACAGTTGCCCTGATGGATATTATATTATATTATACATTATATATTGATATTATATAAATATTTACACTGGCCCAATCCTGGACTCGATACTTTTAGAAGATTATTCTCAAAAGTGTAGTGGTATTAGCTCACAACCAACATTTCAAGATTTCAGCACTGGTTTATTTGTCAACCCCTGTGGTTTCTGGTGGTAACAGCAGTGGTTTAATACTTGAGCAGTCCCTTTGTGGGAAATGGGACAGAAGAGCAACAGATGCATGTGTTTACAGTGCAACCAAGCAAACTCATGTTGTTGTAATAAAGAAGTCAGTCAATAATTGGCCTTTTCCCATCATGCCATGAACAAACGCAGTCTGATTTTATGCAAGTAGTTTTCCACACAGCAAAAGCTCACTGTGGCTGCTCCAACTTGTTCTGTTACTCCCTGCAAGATTTAAAACTGCCAAAAAAAAAAAAAATGCTAGAAATGATAAGGTTAGAGCTGTCACCTCAATGACAAGTCCGTAGTTTCCTGTAGCTGCTTCACAATAAAAGCCACCTTGTGTTATGCCAGTTGAATACTTTTACCTAGAAACTGTGAGGCTGATATCAATGAGATAAATTTACAAATCTGTGAATCCCTTGTGCATAGATAGATACTTTGAATCCTGCCACTAACAATGAGATCTACTATAAAGAGAAATAATTAAGATAAGTAGTTTGAAATTACTATTGCTGAAATAAATGCAGATCATAAATACTGTTAAGTGGGGGGTTTGATTGAATGAAAATTCTGAGGATTATAACAAAGAGAAAGAAAGGTCTGACAAAGAAAATCCAGCTGTTGTCTTTTCTTTATTTGCCATAAGCAGAAAATTAATTCTCACAGAACTGAAGCAGATTAGAAGTAACTGAAACCACAGACGTCATGACTTATATTATTTTGTGTCTGATTGTAATGGTAAAGATTAGCTGTTGGTTTAAGGACTGGCATAGGCAGAGAAGGTAAAGGCCAGATGAGGTCAAACTATTTCAAACAACAGCTTCACTTAATCCTCTGCCCTTTTCTCTAACACAACATACCACAGAATCCGAAATGGTGCACCTTTTTCTCTCTATATCCACACCTGGGAAAGAAAATCCAGTTAGTCTTTATTATCCTACTAGACTGACAGTGATGCAACAGCTCTGGATAGCAAAGAACAAGACAGCGATGTTTTCAATTTTGCATGCGTCACTCCATGTTGTCCATAAATTAGGTCAGCAGTAACAAGGAAGGGTCCTTTGTGTGAGGTGGCATCGCAGCCACACAATGCTGTATTCAAGATGCAGGGTTTCTTCATCATGCTGATAATCAAGTCCTACAATGGGGCCAAGAAAAACAATGAGCAGGAATCAAAATGAGACCATATATAGAGAATTGGACCATTTTGTGCAAACCTAGTGTTTCACAATCTAAAAGTACACCACAGTCTGTAAACAGATATGACGTTAAACTGTCTCGTTCAGTCTGGGAGAGAATAGCTGCTGTTGTGAAGAGGACGTTGTACTGACCTCACTGATTTCCTCTGGTGCCTGAATAAAAGCAACAAGTCTTCAGTTGTTCACTTTAACATCATACATTACACGCTAGATTTAAGTCTTTCACTGGTGCCACAGCCATGTTGTTCTCATCTGCACTCGACCTCGCCCGGTTCGTTCTCATTGCGATGTTGAACATGAATGTCATCTCTCTTCAGGTCCTAACTGTGTGGAAGAGTCGTAACGGGCCGAAAGACACAGGAACATTCCCTCACGTTAGCACGTTCAGGAATAACTTGCCATCTGTTTTCAGCCGCAGTCATGATGAGCAGCCAGAGTTGTCCTATTGTGCCGGCTGCTGGCCATTTATCTGCACACTGACACAGAGTCAGCTGTTAACTTAATATCCACCTGTGAAACTCTGTAACATGCCACATTGGTAACACATCAGGAGTGACTATTTTTGAATATTTTCATCACCCCCTCCCCTCATGCCTACTGATGCAACTCTCTCCTTTACTGTTAAAATCTTGGTCTGCTTTAAAAATCCAGACCACTCATTTCAGGTCCACGTTGAGGATATTGTGTCATCGAGTAGGTTTTAGAGAGGCTTATCTCTTCAAACTGCAATGAGTAAAAGTCTCTTATCACTTTTGTCTGTTTACTACAGAGGTGTGTGGGTAGGTGCTATTTGGAGTATGTGTGTGCATGTGTGTGCGTGCGTGTGTGTGAGAGGAAGACAGTAGAGAAATGAAATACAAAATGGAAAGGTTCTTTACTTTCATACATTTTGTCACTTTTAATGTTGTTACTTGTTACTGTTACTTCACCCTTTTAATGTAAGGTTACACTGACTGCGTAGTCCTCATCAGTACATTGTGAATCAGTTTCATTTCTAAGCCTAAAGTAGACTGAGGACAGTACAGCGGGTTTCTTACAGTGGCATTTTCCCTTTTTTTAATTTTTTAATAATTGTGCACTTAACCCCTGTTTTTATAGTACTGTGTTGGTTAATGCATGGAGGTTGCATTTGGGCGCTGAAAGACCTGTTCGTTTTGAGGCGTATGTCTGTGTTGCAGCTTAAAATGACAGTCTCGTATAGAGAAACCTTGTAAGCCGTTACCATGGTAACAGTGTGTGAAATGATGTCACATTACACCTTGATACCACAAAATCTCTATTTGGGATTTGATTTTGGGTGGTAGAGGCAATTTAAATGACAGCAGTCCTCATAGTCTTCAGTTAAAGGGTCAGTTCACCCAAATTCGAAAAATAAAAGAATACACAAAATGGCAGCCGTTCTGTTTTCAGCTTCATAAATGTGAGAATTTGTATCTTTTCTGTTTTTATATCATTGTAAATTGAATATTTAGGTTGAAATTTGAAGACCACCTTTGGCTCTGGGAATATTCCATTTTTCAATAGTTTCTAATATTTTCTTGACCAAACAATGAATCAAAAAATGTTAACTGACAGATTAATTGGTAATAATAATTGTGTGCCATATTTTCATATATGTTTAAGATTTTTGCCTACACCCTAATACAACAAAGGTGAAAGGAATTGGGAGCAACTGGGAAAGATGGTTAATTTTTTTTTTAATGTTACATTTCAATGCTGTGAGCATTAATTTCCATTGTAAATAAAACAAACAATATCTGCATTGGTAGATGGATACCACTGTAAGTTGGTCAGAACTTGTGCCCTAACCTCACGGTTCACCATTTGCATTTGTCTTTGTAAATACTTCTATTTCTGGTCTTCTTTCTTCCTTCATGTTCCTCTTCCTCTGTCTTGTTCCTTTGTGAGCTGTGAGCTATTTTTATACATACACACACACAAACACACAAAGTGCAACTTGATCGACCACCATTTCCTTGTTGATAACTGCACAGTGGGTGATGAGTGACTGGCAACCCACAGCCTCATTTTCAGTTTTACCACTCACTCTGACTTCCATCAGCTGCATGCATGATGGTGTTCCAGTCACTGTAAATGCCAAAATTTGTTTCTTTGTTCCACTGAGGGCCGCGTACGATCGAATGTACCACCTAAGCACCAGTCAAATGTACAAATTCTCACCGGTCATCTCCTCAGTGGGGTGTCAGGGATAACATAGATCACTGGAATCTCCAAACTTGTAGATGGATTCTCATTTTGAGATTTGTTAAAAATGAAACATTAATGTGTCAGCTTTGGGAAATATTTCATTTTTATTTGTACAAGTTGAAGCTCATCCTCTTAATGACCTTCATTGAATGAAACTCGTAATTATGGCTGGCGGGTAAATTCAAGGATCCCCTCACCAGTATGAGATTTCTAAACATCTAAATTAAGCGGACAGTCTTGCACAAAATGACTGGCAAATAGGGCTTCAACTAATCATTATTTTTATTGTCAACAAATTAACATGTCAGAAAATGGTGAAAAACGTCTGTCACAGTTTCGCAGAGCCCAAAGTGATGTCTTCAAATTACTTGTTTTTTCCAATTGACGCTCCCAAACCTAAAAATATTCAGACGACACTAAAGAGCATCAAATCCTGTGCTGCTTCACTTGCTCTCTGCTGTCCAAGGTTAGTCTATCAGCATATTATATATTGTTCCTTGTAGTCGTGTGTGAATCTGTCAGTGTGTCTGCCTGCCGTGGGGGATGGACAGCACTGAGTCAGTCTAGCTATGACTGTTTATAAAACATGAGTGGGCTTGAAAGAAGAAAGAAAAGGACAAAGCACTCTATCATTTTTTCCCCCACGTCTTTATTTTATTTTATATCCAACACACCGTTGATGGTGTAGCACTGTGCTAACGTGGCTGTGAGCAAGCCCTCTGTCATTTCAGTCCAATAACCCTCAAATTCTTTTCAACAATCTGGAACGAGGTAGTTGTAAAGGTGATAAGAGCTTTGTGCAACTGATAAGATAATTAATACTTTAAAATAGCGTCTCCTCTACTGTCAAAGGTAGCCCACCTTCACTTTAAATCACATCTGCAATCTGCCCTTTTTAGGTCAGTGAGATTGAGACAGAAAGGTGAGATGTGCTTCAAATCTTCTTGCCAGTCAGATTTTGGGAGTGGTGTTGTTTGGAAGAAGTGCTTTTCCTATTTGATCATGTTGCTTTTTTAACTCCTGTCACCTCTGCACAGCTAGTGATTGCACATCTGTAACTCTTCTCCAATATGCATGGTTGCTCTGTGGTGATAAAAGGGCTAATGGGGTTAAAGCTAATCTCCCTGTTGCTAATGTATGGTATTGATGACTCGCCGTGTCCTAACCCAGTTTCTCTGCTCCAGTTTTAGATGTGTGATTTCCACTCTAAAGCAAGGCAATACAGATCAATAGGCCATGAAACGGGGACTTAAAAGCCTTGTGTTTTCAACTCTGCTTACTGACCTCAGCTCTGTTTTCACTGGGGTGGATGAAAGAGGTTCTTTGTGTGGCTCTCCATTCTAACAAGGGTACTAATATCTTTGTCTCTTTCTTTTTCCCTCCCTTATCCAATCCCCTCTCCCTTCCTATGTTGTCTTTCCACTTATTCTGCTTTCCTTGATCTTGTGTGTTGTTTCTTCTCTTCCCCTCCATCTAATTTTCCACACTGCCTCACTCATATTTGTTTTCTATTTCCGTCCTTCACCTCCGGCACCTTATCCATCTTTTTGACTTTCACATCCCCCTCCCGTATCGTTCTCTCTGTCTCTCTCTCCTGCTTTCTGGTGGTTTCTCTCAGTGTGACCAAGACCAGTGCATTCAGAGCACCAAATTCGTTTTACAGGCCGCCGCCACACCTCTCCTCCAGCAGCAGAGCAGCGAGCCAGTCATCCTGACGGCCTCCCCTGAAAACGGAGGATCTCTACCCGGCCGCACTTCCCTCACCCTGGGTGGCCCGTGCACCTCACTTCCCCTCGGCCAGCCCACCCCTCCAACATCCACCCCCAGCCTCAGTTGCCACGAGCCCACTGACATGCTGCCAATCCATGGACACAGCCACACACACAACCACAGCCACACCCTCCAGGAGCCGGTGGCTCATCACCACTTTCTTACCCCAGAGGAAGTGCCCTCGCCGCCAGGAATGCTTCCCTGTGGCAGCCCCATGGGTCACGGCCACACCATGCAGGCCGGCTTCTACAACCCAGCCAGCCAGGACTCACTCCACGAGGACTCTGTCAGAGGACTGGTAAAGCTTAGCTCCGTCTGACAATGGGATATATACCCCCTCCTCCCACCTTCTCCCTTCTGAGAACATGCATCCAACCCACAAAACTCTCCTGTGCCACTTTTGTACCAGCTCACTCTCACCCCGAGTTAGCTTTCCTTTCTGTCCTCAGCAGGACTTCAGGAGTGAAAAAGGCTGTGGTTTAAATTCAGCTGCTAGCAAATTAATGGAATTTAACTGAACTGAAGTGGAACCAGTTGTTCTCAGCCAATGTCTTGCCAAACATCTTCGCTGGAACTGGGAGAGATGTTTTCTGGTGTGGTGGCCTCTATGACAACTCAAGCATGCTCTTTATTTTTTTACTTCAAGGAAGCATAATCCATTAGCTTCTGGAAATTGGACAAGAGAGTTCAAAGTGGCGTACCTCTGTGAGCCACGTCAAGCAAAAATATATATATATATATATATATATATATATATATATATATATATATATATATACTTTTTGACACTACATTTTTCGCCAAACATTAAAATTTCTGTCAATGGATCACAGGTCGGACAGTTTTTTTTTGTAAAACAAACTTTAGCCTATTTGCCTGTTGCTGATTGGACAGCGTCTTGCCTTTTTTCCTTGGACGTTCTCAGCAGTGCAATGGTTGATGTCATCATGTTGCATATCATCCTGCTGTTTCTATGTTTAAAAAAAATGAGACAGTTGTACTGTACCATGGTTATTACAAATCTTACAAATTATTATATTTCCTGTGGATATTAATAAAACACCAACTTTTTATCAGATGCGATTGCATTAATATAAAGGTTTAGAAGTCGTAATGTGTGCTAAAGTGAGAGTCGTGTTGATAACGTTCCTTTGTGGTTCATCTTGTGACTGATGCCTGTGGTCATTAGGTTTAAATTACAAGCCTGTGTGATGAATGTTGCTAAACATTTATGGCTCTTGAAAGGTTAAAACTTTCTGTAGGCCATGAAAAAAATACAGTGCTTACAAAAAATCTCCAAATGTCATTTTATACCAAAGCACATGTGTCTATGGTGTTCAAGGCCTTGGTGTCTTAATGTGGTATTTTGGAGAGATTTTTTTGAACATTTTTATCAATTAGTAACAAGTTGTAAAGAAAAAAAAAAGACATAATTGAGCATGGGAGTGGCCATCTTATTCCTCCATCATAATGTTCTGAGCCCTTATACACTCGAAACCCAAACTTTGAATAGGCACCAAACCAAAATACAAAGTTTATTTCAGATTTATGACTAGAAAAACTTGACACACCGCTGCTTCTCAAATTAATCTCCATGTTCCGAGATTTCAGATAATGTATGCCTCTTTTATGTGGCATATACTGTTGACCTGCTATCGCCCCCTAAATATCTAATGCCCCCCCTTTTGGTTTTTATTATGTTACCAGTGATTTCTTGAGATGTTTGGGTTGTAAAAGGCACTCAATCAAGATTTAATTCTCTTCTACCACCTTGAGGTTGAGCAGGAGTACTGCAGTTGAAAATGTTTATATATATATACATATATATATAGTTATATATAACTAAAATAAAAATGAGACACAAATCATTCAAGTACAGACAGGTACCTTCTGACTCCTCTATAATGTGTCTTTAAGCTGCTCTAACCAATATTTCTATATTAAATGACTACATACAATGTGAAAGAGCTGTTCTAGTGAAGAACATGCAGAGGTTCCCCTCAGATTATTTCCACCTTCTCTCATTTTTTTTAAAAATGCCAATTATCTTAAGTTTTGTGTTTACAGCCTGTTGCCTCCAGTGGCCAAAAATATAAATGAAGGCAGCATCTACATGAACAGTGGATACAAAATGATAATAGTAACACTTATTTTTTTTAATTCATGTATGATACATAGAAGATTTTTTTTCATACATATTTTAAAATTACAACAGACAATGAAAAAACACTGGTAAATAAATATCCCAGATCTTAAATTCGTTTTTTTTTTGTTTTTGAAGCAGGACTGATCATTGCAGCACTGAGTGGGACAGGAGCTGGTCACAGATGCAGGATTCTACTGTATTTATAGCTTTGCATAAATATTGCAAAATGTCATTTGTTAGGTTATTGAAAGAATTACATTTTAAAATGACCCTGTACTACACTGTGCTTGAGTTCTGCTGCACCAGTACATGCTAAATTGACTTAAGTGTCAAAAGTGCATGGGACTCTCATGTTGTAAGATAATAAATCCTCAAGTAGGCACATACCATTTCATTAACATTTTATGTAAAAAAAAAAAAACTGCAGATGAAAATGATTCTGACCATACTTTAAAATGTTTTAATTTCCTAAAAAACGAGTAATCACTACATATTTTTAGTAATGGTGGAAAATGTTTCCAAGCTGTACAATAAATTAGTCTTTATCGGGCCTTGCTCCAAAAGAATGGATCCCTACAGTATCATTGTTTGTATTTGCGGACTGTCTTGGCTTTTAAACAAAGCCAGTACTTGACTGCTTATTTACACATATTTCCTGTTTTAATTATACAGTGCACTAAGGGCGTATCACACATGTAATAGAGACAGTATTAGAGAAGAATCAAGGCAAACCTAATTGTAGCTGTAAACAGTCATGGTGGCTCACAGCCTGATGCTCCAGCACAGCTAACTCTCATGCATCAGTCATCCAGCCAGGGCTGAAAACATGGACCATTAATACTCCATAGTAGGGGCCTGTCCCGTTGTCCTTGGTCAGCAAAAGTGCTAGACCAGCTAGGTTTTCAGCATCCACTTTTGCTAAGCTAATTTAGCATGGGTAACCAGAACACAGCAGTGTCTGTCACTCTTGCCTCTGTGCAAGTCTAGAGTCCCGAGTCACCACAGTTTCACATCAGTGAGCTCCAGGTCCCCCATGATCTCCAGCTGGTCAATGCTGCTCAGGTCCTGCACGCGATGTCTAAACTCAAACAAGTGGGATCCATTCACTGCCAGCTTGAACTGATGGGGCTGGCAGAGGATGAGAATCTGACAAAAAAATACAACACTGTTCGATGAATCATTAACAGACCACGCTCATATTCAGAGATGATGAAATAATTCATGATCAAATTGTGGTCAGATATTACACATCTGAAGTGGTGAACAACCAAAACAGCTGCAGCAGACAGCCTTCAAAATAAAGGTAAGTTGTGGGCAGTTCGTACCTCAAAGTATTCCCCTGATGAGAAGGGAAAGAAGGGCAGCTCCCGCTCCTCCTGACCCCAGGACTCACTCAGGTACGAGTTCCTGATGAACACACCCGACTTCATGCGGGGGTTCAGATGGAGAGCGATGTTCTCCGTCCTGCTGTTGCGGAGGTTTACTGTAAAACTGGAGGACACGTGGAATAAAGGTTATTTTTTGGGGGTTTTTTTTAAAGAAAAACTACCAGAGGGGAAATGCAATTTACATTAGTGGTTCAAACAAATCCGTGAGACATGCACATCAAGGCTGCAACTAACGGCTATTTTCATGATCGAGTCATCTGCTGAATATTGTCATGATTAATCAATTAATCGTAGTCTATAAAAGGTCAAATCATTTGGAAAAATGCTCATTACAATTTCCTACAGCCCAAAGTGACGTCTCCAAAACACTTCGTTTGTCCAATCAACAGCTCCAAACCCAAAGACTTCATTTAATGTCAAATGACGAAGAAAAGCAGCAAACTCTTAGATTTAAGAAGTTGGAACCAGCAAATGTTTGTAATTTTAGCTTGAAAATATCTGAATTATCAAAATGATCAGCAACTAATATTCTTTCAATCAAATAATAAGTCCACTAATCTTTGCCGCTCTAATGGACATCAGATTGCTTTTATTTGTTACGGGGGGAATAAATTTCATCTGTTAGTATTTTACCTGTGAGGATACACGCTGACCTGTCCTTTGATTGTGATGTGCTGTCCGGGGCTCAGTCCTTTGAGTATACTGCCTTTGTAAGGGAGGCTCTGGAATCAGATTACAACTGCTTATACATTTTTTTATACAATTATGGATTCATCTGCAGATTATTTTCTCGAGTAATCCCTTGTTTTAAAAAAAATTATACAGAAAAACGATCCATCATACAGGATATCATCGAGGAAAGCAGTAAGTCACATTTGAGAAGCTGGAAACGGCAATAAGTCTTCTTAAAAATGTACATTTTAAAGTGATCGTTCACAACACTTCTTTTATCTTGATTTTGGGGACATTTCTGATGATTTTATTAATCCATGTGTGTATGTACTGTACATGACTACATGCACTGACATAAAAGGGTGAGACTGTGTATATGAGTGAAACTATGTGTGTATACAGTATGTAGCTGTAAAAGCTTGTAAGTCAATCCTATCAAAAGTCAAACTTGTTGATGCCTCTGAAAGTGTAAAATGCGTCATTTAGCCCTCCAAGCTGTTTGCTTGTTTACAACCTGTCTGACTGCCTGATAGCGAATAATTCTTGCTCGACTGGACTTTGTTGAACAATGTCATCACAAAAATTGGACTCAAGTTGTAATAAACCAGACTTGTCCTTGAAAGGTCTGAGGGTCCGCCTGCTGAGATTTTGCACAAACAAAGGAATCATTTAGGAAATGTGATCCAGTTTTAGTGGCATCACAAGACACTCGACACAGTTAGGCAGAGAGGTTTCATGTAGATGACGCAAAAGGAAAACTCACCAAGTCACCTGATTCTGAATATATTGCCTAAGAGGAGAAAGAAGTCAAATTTAGAGATAATTAATCAGATATGTCTCTAAAAACAAACACATATGACCAGCTTATGAGAACAAAATAAAGTAAACAAGGGGTGGGAATGTACTTACTGAGTTTGGGATGTAGCCAATAGCGTGCACCCTGACTTTCCCAGATATAGAAAATGTGTCAACCCGGTTTAGTGGAATTTTGTGCTTGTATTCCAGCAAGTGAGCACCATTTACTGCCACCTATGGGTGAAGAAGTATTTTAGCATCCTATCTTCGTGAATTAAATTGCTGTGTGTTTGTTTTTAGGTACCACACAGGCTTATAGATGCCTTCATGCTTAACAGCATGGGTTCACTGACTTTGAAGGCGTCGTTGTGCACCAGGATGATGGTCTCGAAGGGGGCTCCGCGTTTGTAGGGTAGCTGATGGAGGGTTTCCTCTTTGCCCCAACTCTCCTGCAGCAGGGAGTTACAGACCACACAGGGCGAGCCTTTGAAGTGAGGGCTGAAGTGCAGGGCTACATCTGAGGGCGGCTTGGTGCTGCAGCCGCTTGATAGGTCCATTTGAAACCTGCAGAAAGGGTGCACATTGGGGATGGATTAACAACCAGGTAAAGTGGGTCTAAAAAAATACCTTTGAAAAACTCAACAGCAGTCTTTTTCCAGAAATCAGGACCCAGGTACTGAAGATAATCCACAGACCTTGTTGTGAGCAGTTTCATGTAGGAACTGTGCTGTAGTTCTACCAAACTACACCGTATTAACATATAGAAATGTACAAACGTATTCACAAATTCGATCATGTTTAATCAATCTACCATAACTGACAACAGAGGGTTTATATCCAGAGTGCAAGAAGCATTTACCATGCTTAAGTGCGTTTGAGCAACGCACTGTTGTGTAGCCAAACCTGGTCTCTGACCTGCAGGAGGTGGGGGAGCAAACATTCAAGTCATAGCTGAGCTTTAAATCCAAACTGATCTTGTAGTTGATCTAATTATAAATTCCATTTCAGAGCCATATATTTGAAATATTTTAGAAAAATCTACTCCGCTGTAAACATAGAACTTTGGGCCAAAGGTTCCACAAGATTTATTCATGACATTTTATTATTGGACATTTTGGTTTCACTGCCTGAAAAAACATTTCAACAT
This sequence comes from Hollardia meadi, assembly GCA_037974645.1. NCBI lineage: Eukaryota > Metazoa > Chordata > Actinopteri > Tetraodontiformes > Triacanthodidae > Hollardia > Hollardia meadi. The sequence goes on along the minus strand of JBBPCS010000374.1, from coordinate 10,412,838 downwards.
TTAAATTTTTATAACATTTAAATAGAAATATACTAGTTAAATGACGTCAATTAAACATGCTGACTTGTTTTGACGTGATTGAAAATAGTCTACACATTTCACTTAATGTTGATTTCATATCAGTGTCGTTTATTTTAGAAATATGTTGAACTGATGAAATGTCTGTGTATGTGTTGGGTGGGTGTGGGGAGGCTGCCATGAGAAGAAAATCACTATGAAAATTTAAAAAAAAAAGAAAAAAGTTTGGGAACCATTGAACTAGACACAACAGGGTTTTGAAGTTTTTCCACATTAAAAGTATCACGTGTTGTGTTGTGTCAATTACATTTTACCTGTCAGCATCGGGGGGCACGGTGCCCTGGATGATGATGATCTCCCCGGGGTGCAGGCCTCCAGGTATGGGCCCTGTGTATGGGATCACCTGAGGTGGACAGTTGACATTAGGCCATGGGATAGCTGCACTGGCACAAACTGAAGAAATGAGGGGGCTGAAATTTAACGTGTTTCATTTATTAGCTAGAATATACGGACTGTCTGAGAGCTCTGGTTAGTTTACGTCAAGTGTGCAGGCCGTTTATAGACAACTGCTGCCAACACAGCGACTTGTACGTAGTTTTTCGCTGTGTTATGAGCTACATGAGGGTCTATTGATCATTACATGATGGCAGAGGACTGATAATAATAAGAAGAATTAGCCTCTTACCGGATTCAGGACAGTGTGTTTCGCGTTTGCCACAGACATCAGGCTTCTTGTGTCAGACTGCAACATACAGAGTCTGTGGCGTCTGCCGTAAATATGAGCAGATTGTGTCTCTCCTGCCCTAAACGGGGATGATGGCAGTGAGCATCTTCTCTCCACAACCACCACGCGCATGCGCAAATCCTTACCACGTGATCAGGCTCGCGCTCAACGGCTGAGACGCCGGACAACAACGGAAGCCCGCTTTCATGGATTTTACGTTAAATATTACGTAAAGCACACCTGCCTCCAGCAGCATATAACATATATATTAAAAAATAAATGATTGAAACTAACCGTCTTCTCTCAGGCAAATCTCCTAAAATGATGTGAATCTATATGACTTTTTTTCTCAAATGTCAGGGAGTTGTTTTAAGAAAGCAATTATTAAATGAATTGTAGAACAACTTGTCGGCACGTCGAAGCAAAATTATTCGAAATTATTCAGGACAATAGGACAGGAAGTTACTTTTAGTCCAGCTTGGGGGGGGGGGG
>JBBPCS010000374.1:10363279-10394216 GCA_037974645.1 Hollardia meadi | reverse complement strand
GTGTGTGTGTGTGTGTGTGTGTGTGTGTGTGTGTGTGTGTGTGTGTGTGTGTGTGTGTGTGTGTGTGTGTTTAATTTCCTGGACTGTTTCGAAGGGGGTTTGGCGGCAACAGAGGAAGGTTACCTTGGGTCAAGAGGCTTGCTTGTTTGAAATAAATGAGCTCAGTGTTAAAAACGTTAACATGTAGATGATCCTCTGTGGCCTGTGTGGATTTTCAGATTAAAGTGAAACAATCAGCTGTTAGATAAGAACCCACAGGCATCTTTTTATGTTCTCCCTTGGACATCTTGGTGTGAAAATGAGAGGAGACTAGAATGAAACATTTTTGCCTTGTCTGCACATGAAGGTTTTAGAAAACATGTTTTATTTGAAACACCTGAACAGTTTTTATTGTGCGTGCACTTTGCAAAATGGATCTAGTGTGCCTTGCTGACAAATGTGACACATACAGAATCTGTGGTTTGTGTTCAGTCAGCCATGTCAGTGGGCGAAACAGTCGCAACCTGGCCTCTATTTCCAGATAAAATAGCTCTCATTAACCTAATTCACTCAGACATTAGAGGGAATCAGGAGGTGCTTCCTTTCTTGTTCCCACGTGTGGCACAAAAGAAGGGTGGTGTTTATATGACCATGTGCGACAGTGTTGCCAGATGTACGATAATTATCGTATTTGTACGATAATTTTAACAACTGTACGATGTACGATCAATAATTTCAAAAAAGGCCCAATGTACGATAATTTTGTCATTTCAATAAACCCACAACGAAACCTTGTTTGTGATTTTAGAGCAACCAACCAATCACATCAGCACCACACTGACGCCGGCAGCTTATGCCTGCCAATCACATCAGCAGCACCACTGATCACGTGGGTAAAGTGGAAAAAACATTAGGAACGTGAATTTGAGCTACTGCTGCTAGCTATGCAAATTCTTCACCGCCTCAGAGCAGCAGTTAGTTCAACTTTAGCAAACAGTTAGCATTTTGACAGTTCATTCATTCAGTTAGTTAGTTCATTCAGTTAACGTAAAATGTAAATATGAGTTCAGAGGATGGAGGAGACGCTACCAAAAAACGCAAAGAGCATGACAGCATCGTCAGATCTTTTGGCTTTTATTTTGAAGGGTAAGATCGGAAGGAATGATTGTGTGGGCTGTGGTTGACTGCGTGTGAAGCGATAAATAGTTGCCTTCTTGTTCAGATGACGGAACCTCTGTGTTATTACAGTAGGGTGCATATGGCATAGTTTTGCTATTAAATGTAGTATCCTGGCGCCTTTGCAGGTTGTTTCAGTATATACGATAGTTTTTGTCAAAATACGAGCATTTTAAAGTCACAGTACGATATTGCTGTATTTTACATCTGGCAACACTGATGTGCGAGTCCAGAAGTGTTCAGTAAAGAAACATCTCTCTGTGCTCCATGATATGGGCTAAAATCACAAAAATCACACATTTTTAGACATTCTTGGAGCTCAAGTTAAAATTTCAAAATCAAAAGTCCAAAATCCAAAGTTATTTGGTTTACTGTCACATAGTTGCCGATTATTTTCTGTTAATTGAATAATTCAGCGATTGACTTTTTGTTCCAGCTCTACTCAACCAGTTGGGGTGTGTCATTATCAACAAGAGACATCGTTTCCTCTTGGCACAAAAAATGCCTTGTAATGTTTCTGTTCACTGCCCTGCGGCAATGTTTGAGTTATAACTGTAGGGACTTGTGTAAAAGAAAAGGCGTCAGCTGGAGGGCATTAGAAAGCTGAGGAAGAAGCCGCTGAGAGCGAGGGTGGGCCTCACTGTTGGGTCAGCCCACGCTCGTCTCCACACACAGCCCAGACTGAGCCCTTTCTCCACGAGCAAGGTCTAACAAGGCAGGATTAGGGGGATTATTCGCAAGTGGCGTGAGAGAGTAGCAAAGGCTGCTTGGATGGAAAAACTGAAAAGGGGAGTAAAGCTACAGTAACAGTTGGCAGAATTCATTAAAGACATGCTTTAGCAGCAGGAAACAGCCAGCTGGGTGCACGTTTTGTCTGGAGCCAAACAGAACAGAATGCCATTTTAGTAACAGAAATTAGAGAAGCATCTTTGATTAAAACATTTGCTCATTAAAAACACTGCAAATTGTTATCTTCTTAATTTTGCCCTCATCATACTGTCTCCTAACAATCCTCCACCTATTTCTTCCCAGGATCCTTTTCTCTACTCCGTTTGCCGTGCTGACGTACTTCCTGATCTGGTACGTGCCTCCTTTTGAACAAGGGAAGATCGTCTGGTACCTGATCTTTTACTGCCTCTTCCAGTCAATGCAGACGGTTAGTATCATGTCATGTCGAGACTTCCCAGTACTTTGTTGCTCTTGCTCCCAGTGTGAGTACACTAGCCTAACGGTGTGTTTTTCTACATTTGCAGTGCTTTCATGTGCCATATTCAGCCCTCACCATGTTCATCAGCAGAGACCAGAAAGAGAGAGACTCTGCCACTGCTTATCGTATGTCAGCGCTCCGGTGTGATCAAATGGTTTCACATGAGTGTTGTTGTTCGTGCCGCTGACGCTCCATCTCTGTGTTGCTCTCAGGTATGATGGTGGAGGTGCTGGGTACAGTTCTGGGCACCGCAATCCAGGGACAGATAGTAGGTGGCGACTCTGATTGTCCCACTGAGCTTGATGTCACCGACAGCAGGAACGTAACCAAAATCAACATGTCCCGAGTTTCACTGGATGAGACGGTGAGTCTTTTGTGTCAGATGACATTTACAACTGTTTGATACAGCGTTTTTAAATGATGGTGCAAGTTAACGCTGTCTTTCTGTCCTCAGAAACAAGCTTACTTGATTGCTTCAGGGGTCATCTGCATCATCTACGTCCTGTGTGCCACAGTTTTGTTTTTGGGTGTGAAGGAGCAAAAAGGTATGAACCTATGACGTAACAAGAGAAGTTCTCATTTGTCCAATGCCAGGGTGGAAATCTAAACAGAGCTTTGGACTCAAGACACACAACATGGACTGGAGTCAAACTTAAGAATCTGAGCACTCAAGACGAGACTTAGACTAGGACTAGACTTTTAAATGTTGTGAAGCTTTTAAATGAACGAATACAAAGTTAAGAAAGCATTACATTTAGTAGACCAGGACCCTTTGCAAATTTTTTAATTAGCATTAAAGTTGGTGATGGCTGCATAATAGCTTGTGCTGGAAACGTAAAGTTTAGGACTCGATTCATGAGTTCATAGCCAGGATTTGAGATACTTACTGGTGTCTTTCAAAACCATGACTTTGTCCCACTTCTGCGTTCAAGTTTATCAGTTGTCCTTGGGGAAATATTTGATCTCCTCCAGAAAAAATGTTAGAATGTGGTGGCCACATTCTGGCAGAAATGAGACACATACCTGATCATAGTTACTCATCATCAAGGCTCTGTGTCGCGCATTAAAGATTAAACGTTTTACAGCTGTCTTGTCTTTGTTGGATTATAGAGAGCGGGCGAAAAAAATCCCAGCTCCTCACCTTCAGTCAAGGCCTGTGCATGGTGATGAGCCACGGGCCGTACATCAAATTGGTCATCGGCTTCCTCTTCACCTCCCTGGCCTTCATGGTAATACGGAGTTTCATTGTCTCATATGTGAATTGGTGAATGTGGCAAATGTTGTAAAGTGCTTTGAGGAGTCAATAGACTAGAAAAGCACTATAAAAATAAAGTGCTATGTAAATGCAAGTCCATTTAGCCGTCCTTTGTAGTTTGCATGTAAATGATTCTTCTTTATTTGTTTTTTACAGCTACTGGAGGGAAACTTTGCCCTTTTCATCATTTACGCTCTCGGCCATAGGAATGATTTCCAGAATATTCTCCTGGTCATCATGGTGAGTGTTTATAATTTCCACTGAGGTGGTATACTCTTTGTGGTATGGAGAAAGGTCCCCAGTGTTTGGTGTGTGTGGGGGGGGGTTCAGCCTGTGTTCTGAGGCCTTTCCTCACGCGAGGAGACGCATGCTACTGGCGGGGCTGAAAGGGCAGATTTTCAGGGTGAGAGGAGGTGTTGTTTGGGCTCCTGGGAACCTGTCTCCCAGCCACACACTCACATGGCTTCAGCAGGAGATGGAGGGAGAGACAGGCACACAGTGGAGCTTTTGTTGCCCTCGCGATCCTTCAGTGCCACCATGGGAACTGCAACCATTGGTTGCGCCCTCCTTTCCATCTTCCTCTTGCTCTGCTGCCTTTCCCTCTGATTAGGAGTGGAAACATTTTTGGGCACCATGTATCATAATAATAGAGGTGGGAGTTGAGGGGGAGAACAGGAATATTTTCCACTGCATTTGCCCACTGTTGATATTCATGTTGTTACTCAGGCTGCTACAATGGCAAGCTTGTTCTGTGGTCATTTAACACGGGTTGACCAGGTTTGGCCTAGAGGTCAAAGGTCGTTATCCTTGTCCCTTGACCTCCTCCCTCAATGGTCACTTTAGTCTTTCCAGTTCCCACATTTTCCAAAAGTTTAATGAACCCCAGTTATAATTTTGATTTCAAATTCCTTTGAATAATGTTAATTATTATTGAGGCTTTAACCAGGATTTTAGATGTATCGAGGCCTTATAGTGCAATAAGTCCTACATGCAGCTTTGTTTTTTATTTTTGGAAAATATTTTTCTTTTGACTGATTTGGTCAGAAAATTGACTAACAACACATATGCTATATCATGATTTCCAGAGATTTCAAATTTCTTCTCATTTCAATTGTGGAATCTATTTTCTTTCAAATGCAAAAAAAAATTGTCATATAAAACCATACGCTCCGCGGGATACATTTGGCATACTTGAACCAAGACCTAAATTTCAAACTAAAAGTTGATTTTAGTCGCTGATAATTCTTTGGGCATCTTTTTTTCTCCACATGATTTCCACCAGAATTAAAAGTTACACAACAGGTTGCAGAAACCTCAGTATACCCCAAATTACAGAGGACAAGACCTCAGTGTCCTCAATGAGCTGAGGGCACTACTTTGCTTGGCTTAAAGTGTTTCTCCAACACATAAAATGTATGTTATATATATTTTCTGTGACCGTACAGATAAGTATTTGTTAAATTTTGACCAAAAACATAATCCATATACCCTTAATTATTTTATTTAATAATGTTTTTATGATAAAGCTAATTTGGCTAAGCTTAAGATGAATCAGATGTTATTGAACATTGATGTAAATGATGAGTACGGTGGCCAAGAGAGTTCAACGCACTGCACCCTAAGAAAACACATGCAAATAGACAAAACACTAGCAAATTAAGAAAACATCTTCATCAATCTGACAACACGTGTGCTGCAAACACTCACAACACAAACAAAGAAACATGCTGTAAGTAGCACAGATGCCAATGTATACTAATGTTTCCAGGGGACACTAAAAATCATATCCGCTGTCATCTGTGCTACTTGCATCGTGTTTTTCTATTTGGTTGTGTTGTGAGTGTTTGCAGCACATGTGTTGTCAAATTGATCAAGATGTTTTCTTGCTTGTGTTTTATCCATTTGCATGTATACTTTTGTGCTTTTGCAAGCTTGCCTAATACTATTTAATGAATATAATACTAATGGTTTTATGTCACATCTTTTCCAGCTATCTGGGACTTTAACCATTCCATGGTGGCAGTGGTTTCTGACCCGATTTGGGAAGAAGAAAGCAGTTTACTTTGGCATGTTTGTAAGTTAAAAAAAATAAAAATAAAAAAAAGATAATTTTTGGCATTAATTTTAAAGAGGATGTGTTGTTATGGAATTGCTCACACCCCTCTTTCTCTTTCTATAGTGGGCAGTACCCTTCATGCTCCTAATAATCTTCATCAAGAGCAACCTGATCATTTCTTACTTGGTCTCCATTGCTGCAGGCGTGAGCGTGGCGGCAGCTTTCCTCCTGCCTTGGTGGGTTCATCCACAGAACATATGGGTCCATATGCAGATTTGGATGTTGTTGTTGTTTGTGTCGCACGTTTATCTCTAAATGCTGCGTTTGTGCTTTCAGGTCAATGCTTCCTGATGTAGTGGATGACTTTAAGGTTCAGAACCCAGACGTCCACGGTCACGAAGCCCTCTTCTTCTCCTTCTATGTGTTCTTCATCAAGTTTGCCTCTGGCGTATCCCTGGGTATCTCTACACTCAGTTTGAAGTAAGTTAACTGATGCATTTTTAAAAAATTATTCATATCTGTAGCCTTGTCATAAATTATTCTCATGTGTGTTTGTGTTTTTATCCATAAGAATTTGTCAGGTCCCACTTTATGTCTGCTTTGCCCTGACCTCCAACACTGTATATACGATTAGCTCCCTGTTACAGCTCATCAGTCCAGTGCTCATGTGATCAGCAATCACATAATCCTTCACCTAACAGTCTTGCCAAACTGTACTCGCATCAGCTCAACTTTTCTTCCTCTCGCTGCATTTTTTCACAGATTTGCCGGCTATGAGACCGGGGCCTGCTTACAACCCGAGGCGGTCAGTGTAACCCTGAAGGTGCTGGTCTCTCCCGTGCCTGTGGTACTTATTTTTGTGGGACTGTTGATATTGAAGACCTACCCCATTGATGAGGAAAGGAGGCAGTGCAACCGGAAAATACTGCAGGAAATGCTGTAAGTGAAATATGAACACAAACACGTGACATTACAGAAGTTTAGGCTTGATTTGGGATACCCAAACCAGGCTCGGCACCTGTTGCTGTGCAGCAGGACTCGTGCGCGACCACAGGAAATAAAACAGTGAGATGCTAAATTTAGTTCCGCTCTGTATGCCTGAGCTAAATTCAAATGAAACCTTTTTTTTTCTTCTTTTTTTTAAAACTGTTTTGCTCCGGTGTTGAAATGCGTTGTTCACCCTGTCTGGACAAGCCAAGTCCTTTGTGTGTGACTCCTGGCTATTCTCCCATCCTTTAACAGGGACTCCGAAACAGATTCTGAGTCTGAAATTTCAGCACTTGGAAGCAGCGTGTAGCAGCGAAGGACAAGCCAACCACTGCCACTGCTTCGCATGTTTGCACAAGTTTTTGAGGGACATGACCACAAACTCTATGGAGGAGGGACCACAGGCCACTACTGCTGCCTCAACGTCACAAGCAGTGGATCACGCAGGTTCACGTCGCCCTCTGCTGGTTAGCCAGGGTCATCTCGTGTGAGATTCCAAGTATTTTTCTGTTGTCCTTTATCTCCAGTTAAACTGAATATTCTAAAACTAAAAAGCACAGAGTTTACGAATCTCCATTTTGTCAGGTAGAGTAGAGCCACACTCCATGGTTAGTGTCTGTTCTTGTTGCTTTCACCCACTTTCCTTTTTCTGTCCTTGTTTAACTGAAACACAGCACTGGGATCTGTTCATATTTCAACCTAAATGGGTATCTACTACTGAACCGGACAGTAAAATCTGATCACCTTATCATTTAAAGAGAAATAAAGCGTGTTTTTCTTAAACAGCTAGAGCTCTTATAAGTGTGTGGCTTAGACTCATGGGAGCTGTAGTCATATTAGTGGACTTTAATTCAACAAACAAAATCAAACTGCTTTTCCAAAGATGCAATTCTTTGTTTACTGAGATGCTCTTCTAGCTCCACTATGACATTCACCTGGCTAGTTGTTAGCAGCTCCTTCATTTCTTTTGTGCATTGCATTGTGGGACACATCATCAACTCTATTTTTTACTCTACTCTACCGAGTGTGAACATACTGCATACTGAAAAGCTGGTTAGAAGAGGCTGGAATTGGGACACAGCTCGTGATTTGTAGTATTGTTGATGAAGTTTTTAATTGCTGGTTCATAAGATCAGACCTTTCATTGCAGACTGTAGTGTGACGTTACCTTTGATCCCACATCTTTGGTCAGCTGTGTGTGACTTTCCATTCAGACACAATATACAGTATCAGCCCTTATTTATAAAGGGCATACCAGCACTATTCCACCAATCGCACTTGTATGGAGGTGTGCTACAATTACCATGTTATTTAATTATTTATTTAAACAAACTAAGGGATTGTTTCGTATGAAAACGTGTGGATAATTTATTAACGGTAAATGGTTATTGATGGATGTGTGTGAGAGTGATTTTCAAGTACTTTTGAAAACATTTGAGAACATCAAACTGGTGTATTGCTTTTCTTTTTTCTAAGAAAAGAAACCGTCACAAGTTGTGATGTGATGGCTGCGTTTACACAATTGTGAAAAAAAGCAGCCCAAACCCAGTGCTTCTATAATAAGATATGCAGTGACTTGACCAGATGACTTGATTTAACCTCAAATGGTCTTATTGGTTAAATTTTTAAGATTTCAAAAGAATCTTAAATGCTTTCCTAGGCAGGAAAATATTGAAAGCTTCATATTGTTCTGCCTAGTTTTCATTTTAGAGCTTTTGAAATTGCACATAATGAAGCACATTACATCTTTTCTTGGTCTCTTTGATGTTTATATGCTGCTGTATGTGTAATTTGTAAATACTGTTTTCTAAGTTGGACCTTGATGAGCAGTATATTAAGTGAAGAAACGAATTCATGTACTGTAAATTTGTAATTTTAAGTCTGTGAATAAAGTTTGTCAAAACAGAAAAATCTGTGATGTCATTGCAAGATCCAAAACTCACCTCCACCTTTAGGTGGTGTAGAATATTTTAACTGCGTGTTTCAGCAGATACCTTTACAAGGTATATTTGACATTTAGTAAATGCATGTTAGTTATAACATTAAATTATAAATTATGGTGATAGTATGTGAAGTATAATTCATCTGCAGTTGTTCAAGTTGTATAATGAAAAATGGCAGTTTAGGGTCCGCGGGGGTCAGTGTATCTTTTAATCATTGTATTTTCTTTTCAGAAACGGGGAGTAAAAAACAAAAATGAGTGGTTATTTGGAAAGGAAAACAGCTGCTGTTCCAAAAATCAAATAATGGGTCAATTTTGATTTTTGAAAACTTTTTCCTTTTTTTCCTTTTGAAAAAAGACATGAAGAAAAGCAAGACATGTGACCCGGAAGTTAATACAGTATATCAAAATAAAAGCCAAGAGGATCAAATAATAACAGGATTAACTTTATTTATATAACACTTTTCTAAACAAGGTTACAATGGCCATTGTTATGCAATCAGATAGGCCTACTAAATTAATGTTGAGAAAAATAAATAAAAAAATAAAATAAATAAATGATATGTATTACTATTAAATTAAATTAAAATAATCAACCTGGACCGATGGAAGTATATTAGCAACAGTTGATTACATGCAGTTAAATATTGTGTATTTATCCATGTACACAGCAAGAGTCAATTTTTCGATTAATGAGTGCGTTGTTTGGTGCATTAAATACGTAATATAGGCTACTGTAGTTTTTAAAGTAATTATTGTGTGTGAAAAGTTATTAATGTTAGCACAGGATAATTGAAAAATACAGAAACATTTGGTTTGTTCTTATTGGACACCTTTCAGTGGACCTGGCTTCAGCTACCACACCACCTGCGCTCCCCATTTTTACACTTCGCCTTCATCACCATCATTCACCTCAGGTCAGAGTGAAACCTGCATGTCTTTCTGGTCTACCTCTGCTGTCTGCTTCTCAACAGCTCTGACAACAACTCACATCAGAAACTTCATAATGTATGCCATTTAGTCTAAAGCATGATTTACCACTGTAATACAGTGTATACTGTGTGAACACTCTTTCAGGAGTTGACTGTATGAGATATGCTATGACTGAAAGATGGAGGGCACAACTACTCTCATAATCCTGATGAGGTGTCTCACATCTTTCTTCTCCCTAAACACTCCAGTGTGCATAACAGATGGCACTCCCATTATGTCACACAGGTGAAGAGAATCCATGCAAATTTAAACAATTTATTCAACAATGCACATGCATACTTAACTTTCACATACTTAAGTTCAATTGCATTAATAAAACATAACAATAAATGAACATAAATGAACAAGCTGTGGCTGCAGAACATTGACTTGGAGGCCAAAAGGGAAGGAACTTTATGAGGTTCTCAAGACACGCAGGGCTCTAGAATTTCAATAAACAAACAAATAAATACAATAAAAAACAAGGCTGTCAACACTGATAATGTCTTCTCGTGACGTCAGTTAGGCCTTTAAGCCCATATTTAAAACATTCTCGCTGTTTATTTACAGCATTATTGGTAGTATACTCACGTCATGCAGGACAAATTCTCTCCACAGCTTCTTGGTCCTGTGGACTCTTAAAAGGGTAGGTGCCAGAGTCTCGTGTCATTGACCCACTCCACTTCATCCACTGATTCATCTAGCAGCAGCTATGAGACCGCCAGGTGAGCAATGAGTTGGAGGCCTTCAGGAGTTGAGGACAGACATTTAATAAGGAGAGATCTAACTGCTGTGAGAGAGGAGCTGCACCTGAGAGAGCAAACCATCCACAGTCTAAAGGAGCAGCTCCAGCGTGCAGTGTCAGCAAACAGCAGCAACCCTCCATCATCACAAACAGAGAAGTTTTCCAGGATTCAAAGACATCCATGGAGGTCATCCTCTGTCACACACATCAGGCAAAAGACCCCCAGCACCCACTCTCCTTCAGTGTGAAACTGAAAACATATCATCACAATGCACAGTTCCAATGTCTCCCCCACAAAGTTCCATTTCAAATAAATTATATTTTAATGTGTAGAATATTTAACTGCATTAACGTAGAAATGGTACATAATGTGAACTTGCCTTTATTTTAAAGTCAGTCTCAAAAGAAGTCAAGTTGGATTGAATTGTCACTTTATAAGATGTGTGTTGATAACACCTATTCAATAGTCTAATTGGTTGCACTAATCACCACTACAAGTCCAAAGAAGGCACACAGTTTTACTGTCAGCAGTGTAGGCGACAGTAGGTGAGCCACTTGTCCAGTTATATTAAGCAATAAAGAACCCCCCACCCCCACCCCCAAAAAAAATAAAATAAATAAATATAGCCCAATTTCCAAGTGCCAGCTGCTCACTGTTTGTCTACTGTAATTCAAGCATACAGACTTGTGTTTCCACTGCACCTGTGAAATCACATCACTCTTAAATATTATATATTTTATCAACCTTTTAAACACATTCCCTATTCTAATATTAGGAAAATATTCTAGCTGAATCCTTCTACTTATTTCTCTTTCAGCTTGTTTCCAAAAATCAAGTAAATTATTGGACAAAGAAATCTGCAGCCAAGGAAAACTGTCCCTGGTTCCTCTTAAAGACTGAAATCAACCAAAACAAAGCCGGCCTGTTTGGCAACAGGCTGCCAATTTATCTTCGACACTAATTACCTCCAGCCGTGACTGAGCGCTGGTTTTACGTGCAGATTGAAAGGGAAAAGTAGAAGGACAGTCGTCTGTTGCGATGAAAACAAAGTTGTATCTCTATAATTTGTGGAGTGTTTTATCAATTGGCCTCCTCCTTTGTGCAGTGGACACTTATGAATCTCCATTTACTCGAAGGAAAGGGATTTTCAAACTGGGTACGCCAAAATCCAAACCAATCAAGCTGTCAACAACAGGAGACAGAAAATCGTCCCACCGGATACCTGCCAGCACGTCTTCATTGTCTCAGCTCAGATTCCAGGGGCCCTACCCTCCACCTGCACCTGTAACACCTCGAGCCGTGCGTCCGGGGGAGCCTCGGGCAAATATCCAGTCGGACTTCGCTTACCTCCCCGACGTTTCTGTAACCTGCTCCACGTCTGACTTTGTCTTACGGGTCAAACCCTCTTTCTACGGCCTGGGCGCCGATGCAGAGGAGCTGAAATTAGGCAACACCTGCAAAAACAACGGGGTTCTCAGACCCTACGGTGACCTGCTCTTCACGTATCCCCTGACAGCGTGTGATGTCGTGCGTCAGGTAAGATTTCCATGCGTGTCATTTGTTTCCAGACCACCACCAACCCCCCTAAGCATAATCTTGAAATGACAATTCATTCTCGACAGTCACCCCTTGGTTATCTGGTCTACAAATTTGTGCTCCATTATGAGCCTTCGTCAAAACGTTTCCCGAGCAGAGCGCATCGGATCGATGTCGACATTGAATGCCGTTATCCAAGGTTAGACTTATCTCTTATTAAGAGAGTTATTTTTTTTAACATCTTTGTTTGTGGAGAATCAATTTTTCAACCTACAAACTCTGTCCAGGAACCATCATGTGTACCAGCTGACTGTGCAGCCCACCTGGAAAACTGCTGTTGTGCGTAAAAGGCTGAAAGGAGGCCCAAATGACTTCCAGATCGAGTTGATGGACGGTATGTTTAAAGAATTGTAGATTGTAATGATTAAGACCTGCTTTAGATGTCAGTGCAAATGTGTTTTGTATGTTACAAATATCTATGAAGTGGCTATGATTTATGTGATATTGTTTGAAATAGCTCTTCCTGGATTCATAGATTCATGGAGCAGGCCAGCCAAGTCTCAGGTGTACCAGCTTGGAAATAAAATTAATTTCCAGGTCTCTGCTCTTCATCTCTCAACTGGTGGAAAACTGTACATCAACAGCTGCTATGCTACACCATCATTTGGCTCTAAATCATCCCTCAAATACACCATCGTTGGCAATTTTGGGTGAGTGTTATGGAGAGTGATGCATTTAAAATCTCTTGCTTTTGGCCTTGGTGTCCTGACTAGCAATTAACTGAGATTTAGTGTCATATTGTTGTCACCCATAGCTGTGTGCTGGACAGCAAGAGAGACCCAGGGGCCTCTCAGTTCATCTCTCGCACAGACAAGACCCTGAGATTCTCCATGAAGGCTTTCCAGTTTACTTCTGACCCTGAGACGGAGGTAAGCATGCAGAGTATAATTCTCTTGATTCACACAGTTTGAACAGTGGCTTACCTTTTTTTTTTCTTTTCCATTTTTAGGTCAATGTTCACTGCAAATTATTTGTCACATCAGAGGACCCGGGTCCTGCACATAAATCCTGCACCTACAGAGGGAACAGGTGAGCCTTGACACTATGAATTCACACTTCCATTCCAGGACTATAGGAGACTTTTTATCTCTGCTGTTTCCAAGTGGATTGAGCGTACTTGTGCATTTGCCATGATAGATGGAAGGCCCTTACTGGTGACGACTCCATATGTGAATGCTGTGATTCACAATGCGTGACCTCTAAACCACGTAGGGCCATGATGGAAGGTAGGCCTATAGTGGTGGTCTTTTTTTTCCAGTCTTGATCAGATTTCAATAATGCACACATTCCCACTCTGATTGGTTGGACATGTTATGACTGCTTGCACTACACCTCTAGCTGACAATTCTCAAAAACTTAGTCGCATGAATGAAAGTGATCATAAATGTTCTTTTATTTAATAAAAATATCTATATCTCTACTTTAATCTAGGCTCTGCCAGCAGCAGGTCATTGCTGGTCTCTGATCAGCCGTACATGGCAGAGGATGGCTTTCTACCAATCAGTCCCACCTCAGTCAGCAGGAGCAGAGAAGGCGAGGCCACAATCATTCATTACATTGATGAGCTGCACAGTCATGACAACCTGCGGGAAAGCGCGGGTGTAGTAATGTACGATGATGAGGATGATGGTGGTGGTGACGAGGAGGGGGAGCAGCCTGATGGAGACGAAAGCGGGGTTATCCCCAGAGTGATGACAGAGCCTGATTTAGAGGAGTTAGGTTTCTGGGAGAGGGACTTAGTGGAGAAGTACGAGTCTGCAGTGACCTATTCAAATCAGTTCGAAGAGGATGGGTCAGGGTATTTAGTACAAGAGGATTTTTCAGATAGTGAAGAAGAGGGATTTGAAGGCAGAGAAAATGAGATCTCTGATGTACAGCAGGTAATCAATTTGAATCAGGAGGAAGCGTTGGAGGAAATGTTGCCATCAGAAGTCAGCCTACAGAGAGATTTAGAGAGTCCTGAAGAAGAGGAAGAAAGCAGGAAGCATACAGGCAAACATGAAGAGGATGGCAGGATGATAGCCTCTGAGGTCAAGTGGAAGAATGATGATGAAGATTTAGTAGCTGATGGAAAGATGACCTGGTATTTCTGGAGGTAGTATTAATGAATCACAGAACTCAATAAAAACATGAAAATGCATCTAATGGACTCTTGTCATAACTTGTCTTCAGATGAAGACACCAAAATGTTTAGATTTTTATTGATCTTGAATCCTAATAGCTGGCATAGATCATTTAAGGCATGTCAATATGATTACTCTTAACAAGTAAATGTGTCAAAAACAATAGAAATGTCAGTCTAAAAACTACATGCTTGTGTTTGTCATACTGAGCCAAACAGACTTGATGTTCAAAAGGAGAAAACTGAAATAAGAAGATTGCATGCAAATGTTGGGAGAAAAACTGGAAATTTAGAAGAAACAGTGTGAAAATGTCATTGGTCCATAAATCTTTATTCTTTCCATTATGATCATTTATTACAAACCACTTTGAAATATATTAAAGTTGAACACAGAAATATCCCACTGTTAGAGCCCTCAATGAAGAAGGGCAGCGTCTCCAATATCAGTAACAAAAAGCAGCAGAAAATGTGCTCATAAAATTATTCTAGTATTGCTTTACACATCTGCCCATTATTTCTGTGATACTAATGGTCATGCACATAGATGGCTTTAAATCATAACAAATGACACCTGATGGGATTTTTCAGAACATATATTTGGATATGATTAAGAGCTATACAGACAAATCTGATTTAAACGATACTGGGGTTTAACACAGCATTGCAAAGAAGATATCTGTAGAGACCCTCCTCTGAACATGAAAAGAGGGGAAAAAAATAACTTAAGATAATTCATATTTTTTAACAAATATAATTGGTGTGGAAACTCTTTTGGAAAAAAAGGCATAACCCTGTAGGACAGATCCATCATTAATGGATATGTTAATGTACAACATTTTGCCATATTTACACGTTGGCACCCAAAAGTCCCATTGTTAGGAGTACTGACTAAAGCTCTGATTCAGCAGGACATAAGTGGTACAATCATTGTTTGACACTGGAGGGCAGTATATTCTCATCTCTTGTAACTGTAAAGCTCAGAAGAACCTCTGGCAAAAGAAAATACACTGTATTTACTTACTAAATTGCAAAATGAGTAAATTAAGACCCACACCGTTAACATCAAACTCAAAGATTTTTCTTTAAAATCCAGAATTTTTCCAAATGCTATCTCTGGAATAAGCATCTTATCCAACAAATCCAGTTTCTTGTCTTTCATACAAAACTTGCCATCCTTTCCAGGTCTCCTTCAGTCTTTACAATCATGTCGATGGCGTCCCTCCTTCTTCAACAGTACCTGCTGTCCCATTTGTTGTCTCTGCATCATCTGTACAATAAAATAAAAACTGATTAGAATTTTAGCCACACAAGCAGTGTGGTTTTAAGGATGCTGGCTGGTTGGTCCACCACTTTGGGCCAGACTAAAATATCACAATCACTTTCATCCCTTTTATTTGCCTAGTACTTTGGTTTATGAGTTTGCCTTTAGTGCTTATTGGCAAATGTTAGCATGCTAACAAGTTGAGCATTACACCTCCAAAAGATGCATTCAAGCAATGTCAGGAGAATGGAAAGAAAAGGAAAACGTCCCATTTTGAGTTCCAAATTATTCCAAGATAGCTAGCACCACTGCAAATGTTGTAGCAATTTCATTTAAATAGCCTAAATTAGCTACATATGCTGTGTTACATATTTGAAGTGAATGTGAAAGTGATGTGAAACCAGATACAAACAAGCTTAGTGGAATTAATTCTATTAGTATTAATAATGTAATTTATATTGCAGTGATGGTGGCTTTTTGTTAAAACTTTAGTTAAAAAGTTTTTTATACCGAGTGGGAGATATCATCATATGCCAGAAATTCCAGACATCTCTAAATTGGAATTACAACTTGGAAGCTGACAACAACAGTTTTCTGACTTGGTTGCACATAATTATGGTCAAAATGATATGACGTGAATAAGGGCTAAATATCAGTATGTTAGCATCACAGAGCCGCTAGTGTGGCTGTATAGACTCTTAGACTCATACTCTTGATTTAAACAAAAGATTTGAATCATCACATAATTTAGAGTAGAACTTTGATGTGTTTTATTTATAGTGGACAATCTCTCTTACCCATGATACACTCTTGCAGTTCTTCCTGTCCTGCAGTTTGCTCTGTCCCTTCACTGGTCTCAATCTCTTTTCCCTTCGTTTTGGGTTTCTTTGCAACAGGTGGTGGCACCTTGACTCCCCTTTGCCCCGACTCCGCTATGGTTGCCTTGGTCTCCGCCACTGGCTTGGTCTCAATCACCACCTTCTTGTTGCTTTTGGAGAAGATAAAACTTGCTGTGCTGGAGGGGGACTTACGGAGGTCTATTGGTGATGTTGGTGAGTGCAAGCTGAGGCGAGATGCAGGGCCCCCTAATGATCTGGCTGCTGTCCTCAGGCGGATGGCCTCCTGTAGGTTCATGGATGGAGAAGCGGTCGTGGCAGGAGGAGACTTTTTGGTAGGGGACAGAACTGGGGATGAAGACACAGGTGGAACCACAAGAGACTGGGACTTGGGCAGATCTGGTTGTGAAGTAACTATGGCAGGTGGAGAGGTGGATGTGAGAGAGGTAATGATCAGAGACCTTCTGATGGGCTTCTGAGGAGCCTCACCATTGGCAGATGAGGTTGGGACCTGATTGCTGGGCTGATGATTCCTCATTATGACCTCAGTCTCTGGTTGCTCCTGAGCTTTAGGAGGCTCAGGGCTGCTATTAACAGACCGCAGCTTGACCATCTGCAGAAGGGAGGGGGTGACAATGGGAGTGGATTCCTCCTGTACAACAGGGGCGGAGGTCAGCTCTGGGGTTTGATTTTCTGTGCTTGCAGGACTAGACTCGTGTTTTATGCTTGCAAGACCCTGCTCAGGTAAGGGTGGAGGTAAAGGAATGTTTACAGGAGGAGAAGGAACTGGAGCCTTTTCTGTGGAAAGAGAGTTTTCAAGAGCTGGTTGGATAGAGACTTCAGCTGGTGATGAATGGGAGGCATCCTGGGTTGCTAAACCATCAGTGATCGGGCCTGCAACCAGGGGCTGATGGAGAAGCTGTATGGGAGGTGGCGGTGGAATACTCTGAGGGGGAGTGAGAATACTGTTAGATGAAACTGGGTTAATTTCAAATTCGGATCCGACATTCACTTGTGGAAGATCAATCTCCTGCACTGACAACTGGGGTTGTGAAGGTGGTGTAGGTGGAATATTTTGTGGTTGAGCAAGCTTGATAACAGGTGTTGCCTCTTCAGATGATTGAAGGGTATTCTCTTGAATAGAAACATCTTTAGTAGACAGAGTGGACACCTGTTTAGGAGGCAGAGGGGAAACTTTGATAACCAGTGGAGGGGAGACCTCTTTAACGGGTGAAGGGGGTATCACTGTAACCAGGGTGGAGGAGACATCTTTAACAAGTGGAGGAGGGACTTCTTGAATCAGAGGAGGAGAGGTCTCTTTGGGCCTCACAGAAGAGACTTCTTCAGGTGGTGGCGGAGGAGAAACCTCTTCAGGTGGTGGCAGAGAGACTTCTTCAGGTGGTGGCAGAGGAGAAACCTCTTCAGGTGGTGGCGGAGGAGACACCTCTTTAGGTGGTGGCGGAGGAGACACCTCTTTAGGTGGTAGAGGAGAGATTTCTTTAGGTGGGGAAGGAGGAGAAACCTCTTTAGGTGGTGGAGGAGAGACTTCTTTAGGTGGGGCGGGGGGAGAAACCTCTTTAGGTGGTGGAGGAGAGACTTCTTTAGGTGGGGGAGGAGGAGAAACCTCTTGAGGTGGTGGGGGAAAGACTTCTTTAGGTGGGGGAGGAGGAGAAACCTCTTTAGGTGGTGGTTGAGAAACTTCTTTAGGCAGTGGAGGAGAGACATTTTTAATCATAGGAGGGGAGACTGCTTTAACTGGTGGAGGGGGAGCCGTATATGGTGGGGGAGGTGGGATATTCAGGAGTGGGGGTACATTCCCCTGTGATGTACTGGCCGTCTGTGGTTCAGCCTCTGTGGTTACCCTAACACATTCTGTTTTTACTACTGATAAAATGGACGTACTTGTAGAAGAAGAGTCACCTCCAGGAATGGACTTCTTTGGTGGCACCTGAACAGGTATAACTAAACCCTCTTCACCAAATATTGGGGGAGGCGGAAGAGGGAAATCCAAATCATCAGGCCCACCGAGGCCTATTGGTGGAGGGGGTGGGGGCCAGGACAACTCAGGGGATACAACAAGTTGTTCTGATGCTACAGAAGCAAACTCTGTGGTCTGTTTGGTAGGGGGTTGTGGAGGACTGTGCACCGGAGGAGGAGAGGGAGATGGAGGAATGCGTACTAATGAAATGGCAGGTAACCTATCCATGTTAGTCTTTATCTCTGTGGCTTGTGTGGATGCCTTTTCGGCTTCCTCTTTTCTGACTACTGCCAGCCTTTCTTCATGTTTCTCTACAGCCTTCACTAATATCCCATTTAATATGTCACTTACTCTTATTTTCCCATCTATTTCAGTCACTTTTCTATTTCCTTTCAAATCAACATTCTGCTCAGCTAGTCTGTCATTGTTCTCCTTGTGAATCTCTGCATTCAAAATGGCACTTTCTTGAACTTTCTTTGTTTCTAGCACATGTAGAGATCCATTAACGGATTCTACAGTTATAGTCGGATTCTTGTATTTTCTTTCTACCACCAAGCTTTTCACAGAGCCTTCTGTAGATGCAGGAGACTTCCTCTGTTGTCTCCTGTCCTTTGGATTCTTCTTTATGATGGCATAAGTGTTATCAGGTGCCGGAGGTCCCAGTAGCAATTCAAAGGTACGCTTATTGTGAGCCCATACCTCTGGAGGAGGTGGTGGAGGTGCATGGACTTTAGGTGGTGGAGGTATGTTGAAGAGTTCTATCAAGGTCCTTACAGAAGGACTGACGACACTGACAGTTTCGACTGAGGTGCCAGGTTTGATCTCTGTAGATTTTGTGTTTTTAGGAGCCTCTGGCTGTGTGAGAGGGGATAGAGTTGAAGCAGCAGGGGTGGACCCAGGGAAAAACCTTTGAAGCTTTGCTAAGATGCCTCTCTTGTGCCTTGGAGATGAGCTGCGGGTCTGTTTAGAAAGCTGTGCAGATGTGCCGTCTTGGCTGGAGTAGCCACTGGAGGGGGAAACTATTTTGCTTAGCTTATTCTCCCACAGTGATTCCTGCTTCTCCTGGGAAGCATCTTTGGAAACAGTTTCCTCAGCCTTTGCGGCTTCCTCTGCCTTTAGTGCCTGCAGCTGGGATCTCATTGGACTGAATGACACAGAACCTGTAGAGTCCTCCAGAGAACTGGTGTCAGCATTGTATCCAGGACTGTCTATGATTCTGGAGGGCATAGGAGGAGATCCACATGTGTTTTTTTCATTTTCCTCAACTGGGATGTTATGAAGAGAAGATTCTCCTGAAATGACTGTAACCTCTGCCAGATCACGTGACCTTCGTTTCATCTTATTGTGAAGAGAATAAGAGCGATTTGGAGGAGGAGGAGCCTTCTTAGGCTTCATGACAGAGAGGCTACGTGCGAATGGCCCCTCTTTCTTAACCTCATCTCCCTTAATAATGACCTTGCCATTGGAGGTGTATTTGGAAGCTTTGCTGATGGAGGAGTGAACAGTGTTTTTGTCCTCTTTAGCAGTGCCATCTCCATCCTGTGACCTCCTCTGTCTGGGGGTGCTACTGCTGGAGATGGTTGAGGAGTCAGATACCAAGGTCTCTGAGGACTCAGAGTTGCTCCAACAAGAGCTGTCGGACATATTGGGAGGGTTGTAGCGGGAGGCGGAGTTGATGGTGGATGCTCTGGATGAAGAGGCTCTAGAGGAAGGACGGGAGGGAGCCGGGCTAGACAGCAACAGACTGCCCTTGCTGACAGTGCGAACACTGTTACGACTCTGTCCACGGCTGATTTCCACCACCTCGATGGAGGGTGGCAACACAGCATTGGGAATGATTTTGGACATGTAGGCAGCCTGGGGTGACATGGACATGACAGGGCTGGGCGGCTTCTGCTGGAGGCTGTTGGCAGTGGTCATCCAGGGGACAGCCAAGGACCGAGGCCTCTGCTCACCTGACAAGTCAGGGACCAGGCTGTGCAGCAGGGCCATGTCATCCCTATGACCAGCATGGGTGGCACCGAGCTTCTTGATTTGGTCTTTGTTGAGGGGCTGGATGGCTTGAAGGCTAACACCGGCTCCTTTTTGTGACTCTGCTGCCCACTGTGGCCCATCAGTGGTTGAGCTGTCGTCAGTTTCACCATTATAAAGCTGTTCCTCATCTAACCTCGGAGTCACTGTCCAACCACCTCTGCCCAGGCCTGATAGAAGACAGCAGGATCAATTCGCACAAGTTCATATTAATAATCAATGTAGTGCATTCAATTTAAAGGGTAACTAAGAGTAACTAATGATGAGCTGCATACCTAGTTCCATCTGAACATGCTGTGGGATACCCACAACAGTCTTCCTGTGTCTTCTCCTTGTCTTGCCCTTTTCTGATTTCTTCCCAGAGTTCAAGGGCCTGAATGTTGATTCTGGGCAGACACGGAGATGAGAGAAAAGAGAAAAAACATGCTCCTTTGATCCATTTAAACTGAATTCAATCTGTACACCTCACCATTAAATGTTTAATCTGTCATTTTATGTGTGCGCATCACCATATGTTGCATAATGACCAACAGTATTTACGCTTGTGGTTACCTTGCCTGGTGAGTCCAGAGCGGGAAGATCTTGTGGACACAGATGATTGTACAGAGACGACAGAAGTTGTGTCAGCAATGGTACTGTCTGTCATAAACCCGCCACCCTCCCCGTCTGTTTGGACTGTCATTGTCGACTGACAAAAGGAGAAACAAAACAATTTTGAAAAAAAATCACTTGTACAAGGACTGTTCATTTGCATTAAATGTAAGAAATACTACAATTCTAGGTGTGATGTGTCACTTACAATTGTGCTTTCATTATCCTTGTACTCCACTCCATTATTGGTTTCTGCAAGGAGAGAAATAGTTAACTCTGCAGATTTATGATGGCTTTTACAATTCTTAGCAGTATTTATTTCCCTGGTGCACACCCTTGTGAGTAATAGGCAGACAGTTATCAACATCTTGGCATGGGACACAACTAATTTAGTGCAGACGTATCACTAGAGTGTTTTGTACCTTCCTGCTGCATCATTTTCAATCCCTCCAGGGCCTCAGTGTGAAGGTTCTCCAGGTACTTGGGCCTGCTGGCCTCAATAAACACATTCTCTTGGAGCAACGGGGGTGCTGGGGTTTTGTCATCATCATCTAGTTTTAGGACAGCTGGAAGTAGAGAGAGGGGAGAGGGGATCAGCCGAGATAAACTCAAAGCTCTGTGTTACTGTGACGGTAGATAAGGGGGCCATATGGACAGGATGAGAGCATTCAGGTGTCTGCCAGGGACATTTAAGAAACAGTTAATGTTTGAGGGTTAATAACATAAGAGTGCAAATTAAGAAAGGCTTAACTGCAGTTCTCTTTAGGCAGGATTAAACTCCACTGACTTTGACAATGGTTTAACACAGGATTATCATATCAAAAATCTTCCGTCAGCCCTTTATACTCTTTATTTTCTTCTAGCCTAAATAGCATTTAATTAGACAGTTAGACGGACAGTAATCAAATTGCTGTCACATCTTATTGGATGCACAGAACATCATTTCAGTTTTTCATTAGTAATTATAAAATACCTGAAATACCATGTCATGAACCATGGGCACCATCCAAAAAAATGACAATTTTGAGGTAGCTTTGGATTAAATTATAGGTGAACTCAAGAGACCGTAAGAACTTTTTCTAATGATTCATACAAAATCAAGTTACTGGGTTTAATGTTGTGGTTTGAATAAAACAATGATAAAAGACAAACTATTGTTGCAGTAGCTTTACGTTTGCTGACCAACTCGCATGTGGCTCTGTGATGCTTCCAGGGGACAGTCTGGGATCATTGGGCTAATAAACTGCTAAGACACTTTTATGTAATGGTGACAGCTGTTCTACATTTAGCCACCTACTGTACTCCACTGTCCCTGTAAGACCATGCTGGAATTAGCCTCGACAGTCATGTGCTCAGTGATCACTCCTAATTATTACCACTTCTCTTCTGTAACAGCATTACGGGTGTTCTGATGGCAGAAAATCTCGATCACCAATTACATATAAATATGCTAAATTCTAATTCCTCACCTTATTTTCCTCCGATTTAGAACAAATATTAGCTGCTAAAGTGAGACAACAAATCACAGCTTATCATATTTCAGACGAGAACACATTACAAACTGACAGTGGTTTTTTTAATTCCAGTGACAGTTATTACCCACACTTTAATTACTTTACTGCCTGCATTAGACAAGCCAGTTGATCCAGCCTGTACTGGTCATACTTGAGTAGCAATTTCTACAAGGAGCAATTGGTTTTAACCAACCAGGTCTGTTGTCTTATAATTTCAAACTGCATGTGCAGCTTTCACTCACCTTTCCTTTTGAAGACTGTTGGAAAGCAGTGGAAATTTGCACTAGAGATATTAGTCAGAAGCACTACCATGATGTTTGGTAAATCTTGGAAAGTAATCCAAAAGAACACCAAAACTATGCCCAAGTTGCGTAAAAGAAAGAGGAGGAAAAATTCGATCTAAAGGTGCGGTCCGCAGTCCATCAGCTCAAAAAACATACTGGAAAGATCAAGACAGGAAGATAATCTCGCTTGTTTTTGATGAAGTTGTTGTTGTCAGTTCAGGTCCATGCGGAGCAGAGATGGTCTCTACAGCCAATAGACAATCAGCGCTCAGACACTAATCCTCAGCAGCCTAATTCCTGCCATCCCTGTCTACTGTATCTCCCCCACACGCTGCTCAACAAGATAACCAGCATCTCACTGTTGCTCCCCATCTGCAGGCACGCTCGCCCCGGATTGGTCAGTCGAGGCACAGATCAAACTGAGATCATACATGTAAACACTGAAGGGAAGAGAAAGCTGTTGTCGGGGATTTTAGGTACGAGGACGTCACGGGTGGGCCCCTCTTACTTGCACCCCAGCTTTAGAATTGTTAATAACAATACTCTGCTTTGTTAGAATACACACCATTTTCACTACAGAACTCTAGTAACGCAGAAAATGTATTCATTCCTCAGACTCCATTAAGGGAGATATAACTTTATTGCTTTGCCACAAGGGGGAGTAAGTGAATTAAAATAATCTATTCCTAAAACAAGATTAAAAACATGTTTTTAAAAAAAAGAGGCCTACAGCTCCACAGCACATGGTCACACACGTGAAAAAATGTTCCCTTTTGTTTGCAGGAGAATTACATTAGAGCTGTTACTATGCAGCAAGAAAACACAGGATGACAGAAGATCCTATATTCCTCATTTACTCAAGAACTGCTATCTAGGGATGAATTTTCTGATCTGGAGAAGCATCAAACACTTTCTGTTTTTTAGACTATTTTCTTCACCCTTTTTTGTTTTTATTTTCTATTTTGGACGCCTCAAACTCATCTGCAGCAAAAAGGTTTTTGGTTTTTTTTACTTCCTGGTGTGCTGAGTAGACATGACATGGAATGTATGCCATGTGAACAAATGAAAAACATTCCCATGGTTGGGATCCTACCGAGTGACTCGAGACAAAAGCAGTTTACAAAGAAAAGAACTGACTCGCATGTGTTGCAGGCACATAGCAACAAGTAGAAATAGATCATTATTTCAACAGAATCCACTGCTTAAGTGGAAGCTTCGACCTATAGGTGTAGAAAGAAAGTTGATACGCATGTGTAGGGAAAAGTCAGTCTAAGACAACACTTATCTTGTTACCACGACAGGACACACTGCACTGGAGAGGCCTGGAGTGATGGGAGGGGCACGACTGCGCGTTAATGAGGGGCTCATATTATCACTGGTTCTGTGATCTCATTGTAATTGTGTCCATATTAATCACTGACATATTAAAGACACCATTGCAACCGAAGCTGGCAGTATTAACAGGATGGTAGTGATTATATATGAACCCCCCCAAACTGATGTTTACATCTTGGATCTGGATAAACATACTAAATCTAAAGGATGTGATACTGCATGACATGTAAATAAGGGTGGATTTAAAGTAGAACATTTTAACCAAGCAAACATCTGTTCGCACGTTTGTTTTGGTAAAATATGGATTCTCTGGCAGTAAGCACAGACAAAATGGTTCAGGAGCTCTATTACATCATCAACTACTGTAAACAAATTATAACCAGTGACACACACACAGCAGTGAAGAGTGTTGTGATGCATAACCATGGCAATGCTTTGTAAATTTTAGCTACAACTACCTGTTTTAGATTAAGAGCACTGTACCGTGACTCAATTTAGGTTTAAGTATTACAAAGTAGTTACTCGGGAGGTATAAGAAATGTCATTTTGTAAAATCAATTTGTTTTTCATTTTAGAGTAAGCCTTTCATTTTCTCGCAAAGGTTTTCACATTTAACATGCATCTACGACCAACAGCAGTCCGTCAAAGTCTCTAAAATGTTAATTTTCTATGAATTATTTTCTTTTCTTTCCATATACCATTTATTCAATTAACTGTCTTCTAAATCTTATTTAGTTGAAGGTCTAAATGCTGTTTTTAAGCTCTCTCCACTCTGCCAAGAATAAAATTCTGGTGGAGAAATACTGAATCCATTAGTTTTTGTTGACCTAAAAGAGGCCAATATAATCATCATCATCTTGTAAAATACCCAAGTGTAAAAAGTCCAGACAAAACACTGAGAACATGACCTCACTGTCCTCAAAATGCCTTGTTTTAAACTTAAAACAAAGGTTGACCTTCGAGAAGAGATACTATATTTCAAAAAGGGATGGACAACTGATTATACTTTGTGAAGTTGCTGTTAATGTCACCTCAAAAACGTGCAAGTTACGTGTTAAGAATTTATTGTAAAGAGCAACAGTTTGAGATCCCCGCAGTAGACAGAGAACCACACACATACACATTGACACAGACAACCTGATGTGATTCTTCCTACAACTGCTTCATGGGAATAAAAACAGATGCCAGATCCCGCTCACACCTTACATCCCTGCCCCAACTTGCCCCTCTGTCTTGTTTTGCGCCGCCAGGCAGACAGCCATGCAGAGACACTCTCTACAGCTCTGAGGGTGCTGTCTGCCAGGTGCTTAAGTCTCTCTAATCAGCAGAAAGCTAACTGAACACACTGTGATGACAGTGGGAAAGAGCTGGAGGCTCACCGTTTCCCTAAAAGCAGGTACAGTCTTGATACACTGGACACATGTGTTAATGCAGCCTGGTCAAAGCTTGTGTGCTCCACTGAATAGTTTCACGCTCTTGGTCTCCAGTGAATTCAATATAAACATCTCTCCATCAAAGCTGGCAGACATGGTGTGACGAAGGCAACAACGCAGGTAATAGATACACCTGGATCATCCGGCGCGCTGGTCTACACTCTAATTCACTGTCCGACAACACAATCTGTGTGCCAGCGAACCAGCATGTATCAGATACCTACAAAAATATACCATACATGCACTAAAATACACGCTACTGTTATTTTGCAGGTGGCCAATTTTGCACCACAGCTCATGTCATTGCATCGATGTACATCCTCAACCTCCCGACAGCCTTCATCTGTGACTTCACTTCAGGTTCATAGCGATAAGGTCTTTCTTGATAGGTTTAGCCATGAGCAACAAATCAAACGCCATTAAAAAAAAAGGACAATGTAAAAATATTCAAGCCTGCCAGTATTTGTTTAATGTAAGCACAGCTTTGCTACAGGCTCCTATTAAATGTGATTACAGACAACAATGTTATAGGCAAGAAAATAGCTCCTCATTCTTATTAGCAAAGCAAGAGTGAGTACATAAAAAATGGACTGCTTAGCAAGTTGGTAAAAGTTAAACAGAATTAAAGCGAAACATCTTCTTTTTTTTTACTGGCTAATTTAAAGTGTAAAATAGAAACCAAACTGCCATAACATTTTCAGCCTTGTGTCTTGGTCCATCTCAACAACTGCTGGATGAACAAAGTTTCAGTACAGACATTTATGGTCCCCAGAAGATGAATCATAATGACTTCATTTTGTTTACTATTAATTATAAATATATTAAATGGATCACCTCACTAACACCAAAACACAGGTTGTGCTAATGCAAAGTGGACAAGTCCCTCTATTATATACAATCACAGCTCCAGTCCTTGAATATGTACTGAAAGAACAGTGTGTTCTTGTAGAGGGAAGCTACATGAATAACCTTCACTGTAAAATCAACAAAGTTATCTTTACCAATAGAACAGTGAATATCTCTCTCTTTAGAAGTCCCATTGCTTAAAAAACTCCCTGTCATGACTGATGACTCACAAAATTTTCCAAGCACATATTTGTCAGACAGTGTGTTGCAAACATTTTCCTTTTCCCAACAATAGCCTGTGCAGTTGGTGCAAAGCTACATCTGCATATGTCGACAATGAAACAATGTATGAGTTCATAAATAATAACTGTTGCTTTTGGCTGTCCCGCTCAGTTTGGTGACACTGACACCGAACGTTACAGGCTCGCAAAGAATAAAAGGAACGTGATCAAATGAAACTGGAGCTCATTATTCTGTTGGGACTAGAGGGCAAACTGGCTCTTAATAAACTCTTACCATTCGAGTTAGCTAAATGTGATCTCCTCTGCCATTTGGGCGTGGTGACTTTTCATCTATTGAAATAACTTTTTGGAAAATTTTAATCTTAGTAAATACCCATAAAAGCCTTGTGATTATAAACAAGCATTTGTGCAAGTGTTTACAACACAGGTAATCACGTCTTCATCTACAGAAATTCCCACGACATCAGCATCAGCTTGATTCTCATGTAACACGTGAGCAGAGTGTGTGCATGCGTTTGTGTCAGCTTTTCAGACTGACCTGAAGGTTTAGCCGTTTTCTATTCAAAGTGACACAAACGTACCTTACACAGAAATTAACCTCACCACCGTTCCGCTAGAGCGTTTTAATTTGCTAAAGCACAAGACAGAATCAGCAAGTGCTCTTCACATACAGTAAAGGTGAAATAACGAGACCATCTTTCAGAGGCGTCGGTGAATTAAAGACAGGCTGGTTGATTATTTCCCGTCACGAGGGGAAGAAAGTGAAACTCTGCCAGAAGCCAGTTTGCTCAAACCTGTTCTTCTGCACTTCATTGTTGTTGTGTCATCATCACAGCACAAATGCAATTAGACATTATGTGTCACACACAAAACACACAAAACTAGTGCAACAAACAATATTAGGTGCCACTGATGTAGATTTGTTACAGCAATGTCAATTTTCAGAGAAACTACATTTCCCGTAATGCCATTCCCCAAAACAGTGTGCAATTAAATCCACACAGGAATCTGTGTGGATTTAATTGCACACTGTTTTGTTGGACAATTGTGTGTATTACAATTTAATCTTTGAATCTAAATAAGGATACTGTAACTTGCTGTGCCCTGTCGCCTACATATTGGTGTTTTCAGAGCTTCTTCTTTCACTTCCCTTCGAGTTCTTCCACTATCTGCCATCCCAAAGCTGAAAAATTTCCACATTTCACACATTCCCCCCCCCCCGATTTATGCTATAATGCTATCTACCATTGTGCCTTGTATACAGTTTAGCAGATTACGCACAAAAACTAACCTGGCGATGAACTCGTAAAGGCTACAAATCATTTACAAAACTGTATCAAAACTGATGTAGCAATGGTTTATCAATGTCCAAATGTGCACATAGCACCTTTAGCTTACAGGGCTTTACACCACAAGGTAGACTGACGTAAAATACAGTAAAGCAGATAACGGATGAAAACACTTTGGCTTGACAATCTTAAATTTTGAGGTGTCTTTAACAAAATATTCAGCAAAGCAGCTAATGATTTGCTAGCTGTATGCCAAACACACACACACAGGTCTCCCTATTTCAAGCTTCCTCAAAGAAATATCTTCATAAAGCTCAGGAATGTGAGGAATCTCTGAGGGAGTGTTTCAAGCAAACAGGTGACCCTCTGAATGTACCTTGGTAGGAGTGTATGACCTAATTAGTCCACCTCATTTCCATTTCAACAAACCAAGGGATTTTCTCCTAAAACCAGTTATGAAGCTATAAGGTAGGAATTAGACAAACGAAAGTAAATTAACATGTGACGACAGATAACCTCTGCTTTTTCGGCTCAGGATGAAACATTTTCCAGGTAATCAGAGAGGACAATATAGTGTTCACAGTGAAGGGGGCCAGAGTTTATTGCCCCAAACCCTGCTACTGTGCAGTTCCCTCTCTGGTCAAACTCCATGGGCCTTGTTTACAAAAAAAATGCATTCCTGCAAGAGCAAAGAGGAAGGTAACCCTAGGGTTCCAGGGTTTGGAAGCTCACAGGGAATCTAGATCAACCTGCACTGTCAGCTTTAAATGGAACAGAAAAACAAACACATGGGGAGATGAAAATGTCTGTGTTAGTATAGCAAGTTACTTTGTTAGGGACCTATCACATGAATATACAGGCATATAACTTAAATAACAACTTAAATAAATAAAATAACGAATGTTTGAAAACATTATGAACTTTAGCTAGTTAAAGGAGAGATCTGTTAAGGTCAACTATAGACTAACTTTGGAATTATTCGGGGTTATCCATAAGTATTAAGAGACAGAATAGATTTGAGTACACTGAGATTTGAAGTCAATTTCAAAAAAAGTTTAAAAGGATACTGAATTTGTTGGTTTGTATTGAATGAAACATTTTATTTAGTAAAAAGGCAAAACAATATTTTGAAAAGTTGGTTGGAACATTGTCTAGGGCCGCAAGTAACTTTATTGTTGATTTTTTTCTCTCAATTAACTGAGTAGTGATTATACTGTATAAAATTGGTATAAGATGTCAGAAAATTGTGAAAAAACGCTCACCAAAGTTTCCTAAAGCCTGAGGTGATAATATCAGACTTCTTGTTTCATCAAACCATCACTCCAAAACCCAAATATTTACTATCCTTATCCTCATATCTTAGCTTGAAAAAACGATTAACAAATAATCGATACAGCATGTTGTAGTGAGTTGCTCCATGTTATTCTTTATGGGCACCAGTGTCCAGTGAGAGGAGGAACAGTGTGAGTGGAGAGGTCAGGAAAAACAGAACCCCTTGTTCCCCCCTCACTGTAACGGTCCTGGCATGGCTTTTAATTAACTGGCACTGTGCCGGCCATACCAGGCATTTAGTGGGCAGGAGGCCCCACTGGCATCAATACAAATCATCATCAGGGGCTCAGCCTGAGGTATTCAATTTTCTGTGCAAGTGTGTTACACTGCACCGTGCCCTGCTCCTGCAATAAACCTCCTCTGGATGCATTTTGGGAATCGATGAGCAGCTCCTTCTCTGATCAGAGGAAGGGTCTGGTGAAGAGTCAGCTGTAACTGTTGCCAGCACCATCAATCTGCATGTCATTCACAACACACTGATTTCTGAGGGCTCAATAGCAGCATATGTTAATACCTGGCAAATAAATCACATTTAATAATCAACATTTCTGGTTTTGAAGTTAAATTTTCCTGTCAACTATAAGGCCAAGACATTAATGCTGTACTTTTACCATTTAAAAGAATATACGTTATGACTGCCATCACAAGTCATTAAAGGTTAGAACTTTTAAAAAATAAGTAATGTACTCTTTACTTCTTTAGTGTATGTGTAGAAAAGTGAAGGAGAGCCTCTCCCCAATGTGGGAGGTAGCCTCTAAGACGACCTTGGCAGAGCAGGAATACTGTATCTGTCTTCAGTTTAGTTTCTCTTACAAAACTCTTAGCGTCACACTGCTACTGCAACAAAGTAGAAGTAGCGCAATATAGTGCAAAGATTGTGTAATGCAGTCTGCATACACATGCTTTAGTCAACGCTGATGTGACAACTTAAAAACGTGTTCGCACATCATCTTCTGTTCGGCACAGTTTGACTGTGTGAAAACTGAATGTGATTGAATCGCGTGGAAATCCCCTCACACCCTCCCAGCTGACCTACAGGCTCTGGGCTTCCACTCGGAGAGGACACAGCAAAAGAAACAGGTGGCGCCTCCTCCATCTTTAAAGCAATTAGCCAAGACTGCACAAGCAGGGCTGACACACATAAAACAGCCCGAAACCAAACAGTTTGTACTTTTGTGTTTTTGCATTATGCTGAATAAGGTGAACGAGGTTTAGCTACTTTGTCTAATGTTTTTTTGTGTGTGTGTTTGAGGTCTGAGTGCATCAAGGTGTGATTAATGAGGAGAAAACAGGACTGGTAGAGTTTAGCATGCTCACATATGAGTGCATATGTGCAAGCTCCAACAAGATCCCATAGCTCTGGAAAAAGTCAGAGTGCTGCTGCACTTTTCTTCAGTGAGTGTGAAAAACGTTTTTATGTGTTCACTACATGCGGGAGTTGGGCTTTATTTCAGTTGTTGACTGAGTGTGCCAAATACACGTTCCACTTAATGCAAGTCCTGTGTGGACAGCAGCGTCCGTGCAGTCCCACATAACCTGAAGACCCGGTAAGTTAAGCGATGGTATCACAGAACAGGACAGACAGAGATTTTTTTCACAGCATACAAAGCAAGCAGGAGGTCAGAGGGCAAGTAGGAAGTCAGTCTGTTCAAACATCCCTCCAGTGAACAAACACAGAGCCAGGTTCCTAGGAACTCATTTCTGCTCATCTTAGATGACACGTTACTAAACTGCTCTCAATAGCAATGTCTTACTAAGAGCTCATTATTAATACTTAGCAGAACCACACTGGTGAGCACACTAGCTCATTAGCAACAAATGACTTAACTTATTAATAACATATTTCAATGAGGGGGGATCTGGCCAAAAAATAATACCACACTGCAATTCCTAATCCATGATATAAATGATCATATTTTTCTCAATT
>JBBPCS010000374.1:10319342-10358901 GCA_037974645.1 Hollardia meadi | reverse complement strand
ACCTTTGACCACCAAAATCTAATCAGTTCATCCTTGAGTCCAAGTGAACGTTTGTGCCAAATTTGAAAAGATTCCCTGAAGACGTTCTTGAGATATCACCTTCACAAGAATGGGACGGACGGACAACCCGAAAACATTATGCCTCCAGCCAAGGCTGTCGCCAGCTCGGAGGCATAAAAACGAAAATTTCGGCAACAGGCCTATAGCTACAAATAATGCAGTCTAATACAATACAACAGTCCTGCAGTTCAACAGCACCACAAACTCCAGAGTTTGAACAAAAACTGAACATTATAACCTTCTTGGATTTATTGCATTATTGTATTAGACTGCATTAGATTTAGCTAATAAACTGAATGCAGATTCCAAGGGAGGCTGCGGTCTTGAGAGTGTACTTAAAGTAGAAACAAGTCTACAACCATGCTAGCTGCTCAGTGAGGCTGTGCTAAGGTATTAGGCGGTGCTAAATACTAATGTCAATAACAAAGCTAACATGCCGATGTTTAGCGGGTGTAATGTTTACCCTGTTCACTGTCTAAATATAGTGTGTTAAGCATTCTAGCACATGCTAATTAGCACCAAACAAGAAGTACAGCTGAAACCGATACAAATATCACTGGTTTTGTAGGTATTCTACTCTAAACTTTGGACTTCATTATCGCCCTAGAGAAAAAGTCACCAAAGAGATGAGGGTCCATCCTCTGGGCACCATGAAAATGATCACAATATGTTAAAGTAATCCATCCAACAGTTGATATATTTCAGCCTCAACAATGATGCTGGTAAGGCTAAAAAGTGGATGTAAATCTGGTTCTGTCCTCTCCAGAAAAAGAGGTTTGCATCACACTCAGGACAGGAGAATGCAGCCCCACATGAGAGGCTTAAGATGAGTACTCAAAGTACTTAAATGCTTTTTCTTAACTTTATACATACATGGGCATATTTTAAATAATTTGTTATCTTAACGTAACCAAGCCGAACTTGTTATTCACTGCAGCACATCTCAAGTGGCACAGTGTGTATGATGTAGATGTAAGGACTGGAGTGAGTTGTAGTGAAAGGCCTCTAACGACAAAGAGCATCCATCTTCTCTGGAAAAAAGTACCAGGCGTCTCCCTGCACTAAGTCCTGTGTTTCTCCTGCTCCAAATCACAGTCATTTGGGCATGACTAAGACCCGTGCATCTGTATTGGCTACAGTCGCCAATGATCACACGTGTCTCGCGGGAGAAGAGGGGGCTGCTTCATTCATTTATAGGCCAGAGGCTGTGGGGAGAGCAACACTCATAGTATTCATAACAAAAAGACCAGAATAATGCTAAGAACTTTGGTACGTGGTGAAGGACCACCCAGCAGACCACTGTCTTTGCAGTCTGGTCTCAAGGAGTTTACTCACGCCACTATTACTGCGGTTACACGTACCAACCTGTAATTTTCAGCCACCACTCTAAAAATATGGGTTTGTCTGATTACATCTATTTTCATGCACTTTGTCTTAAGATTCACTAAAGAAATGTCACATCTTTTGGATTTATCTAGGAAAAAAAAGTTACAATCCTCTCTCTGGCAAATCAGCTTTAGACTCATCTCTCTTCAAAGTTAAAGCACTATTGCCAACATCTTAATTACAGACTTGCTTCATTGTCCCAGCACTCACTTAACCGCTAACCACACCTCTCAATTCATAAAAATTGATACACAACTAGATACAAAAAAGATTTTAAAATCAGACTTTTGAGGATTTGTACCACAAACTTAAAAACTATACCACCATTGCCTACATTACACCACATCAAGGCGTATCATATTATCATAAAGATTGTGATCAAGTCATTTGCCCTAAGCTGATTTACACACAAAAATGTTGTATGTTCTCTTTCCGTCTCGCTCGCTCTCTCTCTCTCACACACACACACACACTAAACCCACTGTGGTTTTCCAGCCCAGCCCCAGTCCTGCCGGAGCAGGCATGTGTTCCAACATGCTGTTTACTTATCCTTTACAAAAGACGCAAGGCTTTCACATTGGACAGGAGGTACGGCACAAACACAGCAAACCTCAACGCAGTGTGTCAATACCTCCAGCACTGACTGATTATCTGACATTGACAGCAGTGTTTACACATCAGCACGAAGTAAACTGGGGCTGATAATAGTTTACACACTGTCACGAAGTGAGAATATCTGGAAATTGCATTTACGGTGTACTTTTGACAGCTATATGTCCTGAGGTTTGACTACATAAATTCCACAGCAATTGTGGGTCCTCTCTCCTCTTTTATGCAGCTGGGTCAACAAAGTTAAAGCAAAGCAAGGCACTAACATCTGCCTTGCCTACAGCAAAACATAGTAGCATGGCTTACTGTGTTAATCCAAACCCAAATGCATGAATATAGCAAAGATTTCCACCGTACACCGGGCTCTACTGTACCTTGCTTTGACAAAGTGGTGTGAAAAAGAAGTGACAATGCTAGTTTTGTTTATAGGGAAAAAAAACTATAGATCTAAGTGACTTACACTTTGTACACACCCTCGACTGATCCAGTATGTCAAAGACAGTGTGCAAATAATTCTCTGTATTTGTGGGGGAAAAAAAAGTGAATGCCTTTAAGGTGGGATTTACTCCACAAGACAATTCAGAAAACCAAACTTACTCTAAAAAATAATTTCCCCTGACTGTGAAAACCTCATGACACCCATTGCATTGTTTTATGCCACAAACGGCACCCATGTACCCACCAATGTAAAGTTTGCAGCAGGTGGCTGGGGACAATAGGAGGGATCTCCAGGAACTCTAACGCTGACTGTGGTGAGTCACATGGGGAAGCTGACGGAGCAGACTCCGGTGTTTCATGGGGATAAAGTAAAGTCAAGAGGGAGTGGCAGTGATACAGGCAGCCACCTTTGTTTGAATTAGGACTGGCTCAGTTTAACCAGGAGGCCATTCATATCTACACTGGAGCTGCCGGGTTACACATGGCATGAGCTGTCTGTGAGCGGGGTTAAGGTCAGGCTGAATGTGGTTAGTCTACACAAAACAGAAATAATAGATTAACAAGGTTAATATCTACTTTTTTGGGGGGAGTTTTGGATCTGTTCCATTCTTTCTGCTGGGATCATCGGAGTAGGCTAACAGCCAGTTTGGCCAATGACCGTTCTTAAACCACACTTATAGTGACTTTGTAAATAAATGGCAAGTGTTTGGCAGTGTGAAACTGTATGGCACCTGAAGGCATCAATCAGGGCGTTGGCTGTCTTCTCTGGGCATTATCAAACAAAGGAGATCACTGCTGCTCAAGAGCAACCTTGTCTGGGCTTACAACATTGCACACTCATGTGCAAACACTCAATGAACAAGAAATGTACTGTGAAGGGTGAGGAGGCCACCAACACACACAAACCTTAGGAAGTTTGTAACCAGGGACAGGCAGTGAAATGACAGAGGAGAGCTTCTTAGGAACGCTTTGTGGGAGGCATCAATGAAAGATCTCCCATCTTAAAGCAAGTATTTCCTGCAGTCTGGTACCATTCCAACATATCAGCATAAATACACAGCGGCGAAGGACTTGGACTGAAAAGCAATCCCTTACTGACATTATGTGGCCCCTTTGTTTGCTGCAGGAAGGATAGAGTTTCAGAAAAAGACCATGTAGGTAATGACAGTGATAAAAATAAACAACAATAACACTGTAAGACAATAATGACACAAATAAACCAAAATGCTATGTAACTGAACTCACTGAGGTTATAGGCGCTTTGTGCGTGCGTGTACCACGCAGAGATCTGTGGACGGGGTAATGCAAGTTGGCGTGCTGCGAAGCCGCTGTAGCCATGCAGCAGCTTGTCTGGTAAGAGCAGCGGCTGCATTCCTGAGAGATTGATAATTACCGACTATGGAACTCTTCGCTCCAAAATCTGCTTTCAGCCCCCTCCCCTCCCTCAATACCTCTGCCCCTCATCCCCTCCTCTTCTTCTCCCATTCTCCCTTTCGCCCACCTCCCCTCACTCCCTGTCACACATCCCTCATACAATGCAGAGAGAGGACAGTGACTGGCGCATGAGGGTCATTTTGAGATTATAATGGTTGTGTACACTTGGCTGACATTATTGTTCACCGTGTACTCTTTTAAGAAATATTTTTCCTTTATGTGAACAGGACATGTTTTTCTTTTGCAGAACATGTGGAACAATATGTGTCAACGTATGAAAAAATCATATATTTACACATATAGATGACAGTGTTTGGAATTGCTAATACATTTTAACGATTGTTCATGAGAAAATTGAATTTCCTGGTAAGTGATCTGAATGTACAAACACATTTTGGCTAATTCTTGTCAATGGCTTAGAGTAAAATCTGAAGTCAGTTACATTAAAATGTGGCGTGTGAAATACAAGCCTCAGTACCTAAAATGTTTTTGTTTAGGGCTGGAACTAATAATCATTTTAACTAATGATTAACCTGCCGATATCGTTCTTGATTAATCGTTTTGTCAATAGCGTGTCAAAAAATAGAGAGAAATGCCTCTTTTAATTATCCACAGTCCAAGGGGTGTCTTCAAATCCTGTGTTTTATGTGACCATCAGTCTAAAACCAAACAAGGAAGCCCAAAAACTCAAAATAATGAAACTGAAAGGTGGAAATGTTTGGCATTTTTGGCTAAACATCGATCAATCGTGTCAGCTCTAATATTTAAAGCTGTTGATATAATGAATAAGAAGTGCACTTCCCTTTTATTCAAAACAAATTTAGTATCTTCAGTTACATTTTAAAAGTAAAATGTGGTCAATCCATCCAGTGTTACCATGTGAATCCCTATAATCTTAGTCTCTGTTGTTTACTTCTTTGTTTCTTTCCAAACACAGGAAAGACAAATCATGGAAATTTGACTTGCTTGGCGGTATAAGACAGCAGCGACAGTGGAGTTCTGTAAAGTATGTTGTTTGCTTTGCTTCCAGGGGTTGCCAGGGGTCCACGTCTGGACTGCAGTCTCTGTGGAGCTTAAGACCCCTGAACTGACAGGTCAGTCTGGTGAAAAATAAAGTGTTGTGCAGCAGCAGCAGCAGCAGCGGCGAAGGCAAACACAGCTGGACACTCTGGGTTTAAAAATACATCCTGGCATCTCGGTGTCTCCGCTGTGCCCTGGTCAAAACAAAAACTCTGTAGCTGCTTCGAAATCCTTTCAATCTGAAGTTCCCCCAGTCTGACGGCGGTCTGAGTGGACGGCAGTGTGGGAATAAAAATAGCCCTCAGTTTGGACCAGAACTTAGTATGTGAACTTTCAGAGGGACACGAAAATAAAGAGCCAAGAATGCAATCCCTGTTTGTTTGCATACACACACAAACCCCATCATGCCTTAAATGCCCCTATAACAGCTATTGATTAAATCTTTAGAAGTGTTGATGAGGACTCATTGATGAGTTACCCATCAGCTAATCATACTGATTAACAGCGGTGTCTTACTCATCAGGAAGGAGTTTTCCCTCATTGCAGGCCTGCATGACACCTCTCCCATCCCCAACTCAACGTTCACACACATTATCATGTGTCTTTGTCCGTTACAACACCAACTCTTCCTCCTGCTGCTCTCGCTTGACCAATAGCTTTTCTCTTTCTCCCACTGCGCTGGCCCTTCGTCACTGACGGGGTCACGAGTGAACACAGTACACAGTGAAAAGTTTAACCTACCTGGCCGCAGCATATCCCGAATACGATTCCAGACCTTTCTTTCCAGTGAATTCCTTATCCTGTCCTCTCACCGCCTCAGACTCATCACCCCGTCTCTACCTTGATCTTCCTCTGAATCTCAGGTATCTAACAGACTTTGCTGTACCTCCAGTGCTTACATAACACACCTGTAATCTCTATGGCTACAAGCCCTGGCATGGCAGGCTGGCGAAGAAGCAGCACCAGTATGCGACACACCCTTTCTAAACAAATGGCTATGCCTCAGCCTCACCTACCAGAGGGTACAAGAGGTGAACTTGAAGCCGTCAGCCCTTGATTGCTGAAAGTGCTGCTGCAGAGTTTTTAGAAAAGTTTGGATTGGAGCTCGCCTCCAGTCCAAAGTCCAGGAGAGGCAGCGGACAAACAGAGAGGGGGAGACCCAGAAGAGGTCCTAAGGTGGTCCTGTTATCTCTGTCAGGTTAATCAACCACCAGTGGATCTATATAAGAGCACACGGACTGCCCTTGACTGGCATGAATTAAAAAAGTGTCAGAGCACCATGCTGTCAAGCAGTCACTTGCTGCTGGGACAGTGACAGGAAATAACACAATAGTCTTCATTGTCATGAGCTCCATAGCTGAGAGAAGAACTACAGGTCTTAAATTACCTGCGCTTAGGATCCCTCAAGGCCAAGCTAAGCAAATCTCCCACACCTAGTTTTCCATGCATGCCTATACTCAACCTGGATCACTTGCCATCCATTTGCAACTCACTTTATCTCATTACACTTTACAAAACCGGTTTCGACAATTTTCTTTATTTTAAAGCCCGGTCTTATTTGATTTTTAATTACAGCTACTGAATCAGACGGTGTTACAGATGTTACATAAAAAACGCAGTTTATGTACATATTTAAAACTTTTTCGAAGAATACTAAAGTAGATTTTTCACTGTTTATCATAAAGCATATGTAGTTTAGAACGCTTCATAAGGAAGGCTTGACAACCCGACGTTAAGTGACTGAACTGTTCAAACTACGACAAAGAGACATAAATACCTTGTTGAACTTGTAGGATTGAGATGGGTTGATTTCAGCCTCTCTCCATTTGAAGCGTCTCCCTGCTGCGTCCTTCCTCTCCAACGCCAAACCTTCACCGTCCGAAGGAAAACTTCAGGTGAACCATTTCCGTGAAAAAGACACTTCGGAAAGCGAGTGAGCTCTGGGTTTGTTTGTACCCGCGGCTGCTGGTCCGTTTGTTGGATACCAGCTGAACTAACTCGTCCACTGTCGTCGCTGTTTGACTCTGGCCGCCCCAGAGGACCACAGAGGGGGGAAATGAAGAGAAGTCGCATCGACCCGCAGTTCCCACCTGGAGGAGGCTGGGAGCGCGCAGGTGAGAGTGAGAGGCCGCGGTCAGTGTTGTGGGGACATCTAGTGGTGAGACAGCGGAACAACAAGTCACAGCAAGCGAGGAAGAGATGAGGGCTTTTCTTTTCCCATGCTAAGTATGCACTTCTTGCTTGTTTATGCAAAAAAAAAAAAACATGTTTCCTTAATCAACATTCCCGACCTGTTTATTCTGCATATAGAAACCTGGGTGTTAACTGTTTGTGATACCAAATAACAATAAATCTGACAATTTTATAAATTGCATTGCGTTTCAAATACAATTTTGAATAATGTTAACTTTTTTTTTTTAATGGTTAAAAAATGCTCTTCAGTATACAAGTATAAGAACAAGTATAAGAAGTATATATATATAACAAGTATAAGAACTTTGTCAACCCATGAAAGAACACCACAATTTGTATGAAATATTAGAAATCTTTACGTTTGAAAACACATGGATTTCTTCAGACAGCATATAGAGTTGCATACAGAACAATATGATATTTTGGTTGACAAAAATAATAATAAACATACATTGCCTGTTTTTACTTTCCTCCTTGGATACTCATTCACTGTATTTTAGTGTTTTTTCATGTGGATTATGGGATTTTACTGTAAAAAAAACAAAACAATTATACTTTAAAGATGCTCACATCTCTCAAGTTGCCTCTTTGCATATCCCAGTATGTGGTGGTAGCAGATGTTTGTCTCGATTTGTGTGTGAGGAATTTGAAAGGGAGCATGCAACACTACATACCATGCAAACTTTATGTGAAGCTGAGCTCTATAAAAGCTATAAGAAGAAACGCCTGCACAGGCCTGCTAATGCTACTGCCTCTGCCTGTGCGGTAGCTTGAGGCTAAATGTTTTCATGCAGAAAGTTGAGGAAAGCTATTGCTTAAACCGTTTTCTGGCATGATGTCATTATCTTCTTGGTTGCACAAAAAAC
This sequence comes from Hollardia meadi, assembly GCA_037974645.1. Classification (NCBI taxonomy): domain Eukaryota; kingdom Metazoa; phylum Chordata; class Actinopteri; order Tetraodontiformes; family Triacanthodidae; genus Hollardia; species Hollardia meadi. Next base: position 10,350,895 of record JBBPCS010000374.1, on the reverse strand, counting down.
AGGTTGTATAAATATAACTCTCTGACACCCAGGCTGGTCCAGACGTGTTAACTGATGCATCCAGAGCCTGTAGGCCAATGTGGGGGTATGAGAAAGTCTTAGATAGAGTTTCCCCCCGCGCTTCTAGTGTTATTAATAAACATAAAGTGTGCCTCTGCTTTCCTAGAGACAGACACACTGCAGAGCTGTCCTTAAAGTTAAAAGCAAACTGTGTTCATCGCTCTCTGGACTGTTACCTCCAAAGTAAGTAGGAATATACGTTTATATGAAACTATACTGATGAGTATAAGAAATAGATTTTGACAAGGAACTGAAAGTCTTTAAGGCCCTCTTGTGTGCGATACTTGAACTTTTTTTAAAGGTCTATCAGAATGTTAAACATGTTTAAATTGACATTAAATCGCTCTGTTATGCAAAACAACATGAAAGGAATGACCAGAAAAGAAGGATTTTAAAACCACAATCCCATCAATTATTGTTGTGGGTAAATTGATTAATGCCAGTTCTCTCCTTCTCCTTCTAGCTTGCCTTTGAGGGGATCATGGACAATCAAACATCAACAGTGATTGTGAAAGACATGGTATCTACTGAGGAGTCACACACGGAGCATCGATTTGTTGAGGATATCACAGAAAACAGCCGTGCTGACTATGAAACAGAGACAATCATTCCCCTCGATGAATGCGCACCACATCCCATCATACACATGGACCAGGTGGTCATGGACAGGCTGGGGCAGCTTTTCGACCACTGCATCCGTCAAGTGTCCCATCTAGAGATGCAGAGAGACCAGCTGATACAAGAGCTCCTCCGTCTGCATGAACCCATGCTGCGAGTGGTGGAGCACCTGAGAGCGAAGCTGGTGGAGAAGCAGAGGATGCTCAGCTCGGCTCAGCTGGATTACATAGCTGTTTCTGAGGAAGTGCAGCAGGTGAAGAGGAAACTGTTTGCCACAGCAAGAGACTGCATCCAAAGCCAGGTGACGCTGGCCGCACACAAGTACGAGGTGGCTCAGTCTGCCGTTACACAGGTAGGATTCACAACACCTGCAGGATTGACTTACTGCGGCAGGTGATAGCAGATGATTGTGTTTTGTTCCACAGTTTAAGAGGCGTTCCATATTTATATCATCTACTGGAAATGAATCCTTTTAATTTGTCCAAAGTGGACAATTGGTTTAGCATGAAAACATGTAAGGTCACCCACTTTGTAAGTTAAAATTTTTTTTTTTATATAAAGTATATTACCAGAATGGCATGTTGGCAAATTTTAGTGTCAGATAGGTTGTGTATTGTAAAAAGGGTCAGTACAATCAGGTGAAGCTTCAGTCTGCATCTTTTTGGTGTGTAGAAAATGTTAATTATTGTTAACTACTGGACTGTTTTGTTTAACATATTAGCCTTTTTTACCTAGTGGTTTAATTACCTACAGGCTCCAATTAATTAAAAAATGAAATCTCGATGAGCAACTGTCCTCTCCATCTCCTTGTATTTTTTGGTTTAGAGTATAGCTTTGCTCAGCTATGCCATTGTTATGTATGTTTCGATCAATTTTACATCCATCCATAGGAGGAGTTCAAGGCCCACATCCAAAGCCTGACCCAGGAGTTGTCCCAGCTCCAGGAGGCCAATCAGAACCAGCTAAAAGCCTTGAGGGACGAGGCCAGGAAGCCGTGCAGGCCCAGAGCCATGAGCGACATCCGCCTGTGCCGCCAGGCTTCCGTCAGACTGCAGCGGCGGCTCAGCGGCAGCATGAGGGCACTGGACGGCTGGTACGAGCCTCGGCTCATGGCCCTGCTGAAGAGAAGGCAGATGGGAGAGGACGCTTTGAGAAAGAGCAGGGAGCACGCGATGGGCCTGGGGGCCAGCCTGGGGCCCCTGAGGGAGGACATACAGAGACTGGAGGTGCAGAGAGCCTGTCTGGAGCAGAGGCTCACTCTGATGGAGAGGGAGAGGGAGGAGAGCGTCACACAACACAAGGTACAGTGACCGAAGCCAAGTACAACAGAAAGATGCAAAGGATGATTGATAAAACTAGACTAAGATGTTTGGCCACTTTGCACAGGAGACAGTGAAGACAATAGAAGAGACTCTGAGAGGACTACAAGTGGAGTTCGAGGTTCAAAGAAAATCTAAGAAAGATTTGGAGGATCATAAAGATTGTCTTTTAAATGAACTGATGTCTCTGAGGTAGGTTTCCTCTGATCCTGTTACTGTTTAATTTTCTTTTAATTGTGAGCATCAACATTAAAACTAACAAATACCTTGTCTTGTATTTGGCCATGATGAACCCGGTGAAACCACTGCAGAAGCAGATCCCTAATTTTATGTTTCCAATGGATATTTTTTAAGCCGATTATCTAAACCTGACCAAAAATTTGCATTTAACACAATCAAATAACCAAAGCCAATAAACAAAGCAAACAGATTTATTGCGAATATTTTATTATGAATATACTTCAGTACACAAAAGATCAGATGCAGCACAGACAAACGCAGAGGAAAGAAAACACATACAAGTGACAAAACACGCATTCTGGAAAATTCCTATTAAAAATATAAAGCAAAGAAAAACCTACAGTATGTACACTTTTTTATTTAAAAATGGATCTCTGCAGAAATGTTTTCAGCACAACTCATCAAGAAGTAAAACCATCAAGAAGAGCGCTTAAATTGATGCACATATCTGTGATGGTTCCATCACAACCCAGAGTGAAGTTCTGGGATATAAAAAAATCTGACCAATACAGACTTAATTTAAATACTTCACGAAGGGACGATGACAACGCAGCATCTTGTTCTTTTGTTCTACAAAATCAGAGCTGCCCAAAACCGGTTTTAAAAAGACGTCGCTGCTTATGCACCTGGCACCGGGAAATGGATCCATTTTTAACAAGCAGGTCAAATGAGGAGACGTGCCGGTCATGCCTGGATCTCTGAATCTGCAGCACCTTCTGGGTCCTCGTCGTTGTAGATATTTTCAGCCTGTAACAGAAACAGGTCAACGGTATATTCACTGTAACTGATATTCAATGTTAATAAATACACCTTAAAATTCTCTCTGTGCTGTGTTGGATATTAATTTTTTAAGTATTACTACATAGTTTCCTGAACCTCCGACACCCCCACAAAGCTCTTACCATCTGCCACACTTGCATGATGTTGTCCTCTGATACAGAGCAGATGACCCACGGCTCGTTGGGGTTCCAAGAGAAGTCTGAGATCTTAGCCGTGTGTCCGCCGTGGATGAACTAAAGAGAAACAGAGCAGGAGAGATTACCGTGGCACTTGAAATTCAATTCAGGTCACACAAAGATCAACAACGACCGCGTTTGTTGCAACTGACCAGCAGCTCAGGAGGGCCATCCTCGGCATCCTCTGGTGACTGTTCCTCTCCGATCTTGCTGAGGTCCCACACGTTGAGCCTCCTGTCAGTGCCGCTGGAGGCCAGGATGGTTTCGTTATGAGGAGACCACTGAACCTGTTGGGCAGAGATGGGCCAGATGTTACATTTCTGTGACAGAGTGCTCGATAAACATAAAACAAACAGCCACACCCAACACGACTAAACTGGTGTAACAGCTGGCTGACTGTTGTCTGTCTTGTGTTGTGTATTCTTCTGTTTGCGATTTGCTCCTCTGAATCCAATTGCATAGATAACATTACCATGCTTGATGTGATACAGCCAGAGGTTAGGTGTATACAGTGTGACTGAGAGGCACACAACATGATTACTTTGCTCCAGTGTTTAAGCCTAAATTTTAAACTAGAGTCTTCTTTTATTGCATATCTGTAGTTGTAGCTAGACCTTGTTTGACGACGTAATTCCAGATCAGTCAAACCATAACTCTCCAACAACTTATTTCAGAGAAATTTAACCGACCGGAGGGCCACTTTTTACCTGGAAGATCTCGTCCTTGTGAGACTCAAATGAGTGCAGCTTCAGCTTCAGGTTTCTCAGGTCCCAAAGAGCCACCGTCTAAAAATAAAAGCAGTCCGCTCAACTGATTCAACTCGTGCAAAATGAGGACAGATCTTGCATTACTGGACAGGAACACGCTGTGCAACAGTTCTACAGAGAAAGAGCACACCCACCTTATCTGCAGAGCCAGTGGCCAGGATGAACTCGCTGTAGGGATTGAAGGATAGGCAGTTGACCTCAGCTGTGTGGGCGTCCACTGCATGGCTTGGTTTGGAGGTGTTGTTGGACCGCGTGTCCCAGCTTTGACAAAACAGACAAAAGCACAGTTATTAAAAAGAAAAATTGAAATTGAACAACAACTTTGGTTGGTTAGTTAATTTGGTTGTTGAGCTGCTCACATCATGAGTTTCTGGTCATCGGCCACCGATCCAAAGAGTGACTCGTGGAGAAGGTGCCAGGAAACATCCTCCACCACAGCAGTGTGGCCTGTGAAGATGGTCTTGGCGTCCACAATCTTTCCCTCTTTGGGCACCGTGCTGATGTCCCAAAGACAGATAGTCTGTAAAAGAGAGTAGAGATGGGTAAGAAACATGTATCAACAATTATATAAAAAAATCAAATCAAATACCACTTTCCAAACAAAATTACCACAGGCTTTTCAATAATGACATCAGATCAGGTTAATTTGTAAAAATTATTTTCATATCAATCATCATTGATATGTTCATTATTAATTATTTTCATGCTATAATTAAATTAACGTGTGGATTTATGTGGAGAAGTGACCACATTATGCCTGTTTTAGCCTCCTCGCATTGGCTCCCAGTATGTTTTAGAATTGATTTTAAGATCTTACTGTTGACTTTTAAGGCTATTCGTGGTCAGTTCCCGAGTTTATCGGAACTTTTAGTTGCATGTGTCCCAAGACGAAACCCGAGATCCTCACGGAGAGGTCTTTTAGTTGTTCCTGAGGCACACAGCTAAAATCTAGAGGTGATAGAGGATTTGCAGTCAAAGCCCCGAAGCTCTGGAATGAGCTGCCTGAGGAAATCAGGTCAGCAGAAACAGTGACCTCTTTTAAATCTCTTCTTAAAACATACTTTTACCAGAGAGCCTTCCCTTATTTTTATCGATTGTTTTTTGTTTTTATTTGTTTTATTTGCTTGATTGACTGTCTTTTGCTGGTTTTATATATGCTCTTATTGCTTACTCTCTTGGTTTTTTTTTTTAATGATCTCCTTGTTATGTAAAGCACTTTGTAACATGGGTTTAGAAAGGTGCTATATAAATAACGGTTATCATTATTATTAAAAACTGGATGAGTCAGAGTAAAGCACAACTTCCCAGTTAAATAGGGTAAAACATGAAAAGTGAGAAATCTAGGCAGAGGAATTCAGATGTGTTACAACAGGTTGCTTACATGGTCATCGGAAGCACTGAGCAAGCAGCCGCTGAGGTTTGGGTTCCAGGAGAGGCCATAGCCCTCTTTTTGGTGGCCTCGCAATCGCAGATCTGGGGTGCACTCTCCCGAAGGATCTTCAATGTAAATAAAATCAGTGTTACAAAAACAGTGCTAGAAACAACTCTTGTTGAAAACTCTTCAGAGAAATGTGTTTTGGCTGTAATCCTAACCAGGTTTGGAGGGGTGCTTTGTGTAATCAAAGACCAGCACGTCGCTAGTGGGGGTCTTGGTGGCAATGATGCATGGATTCTGAGGCATGTAGCGGGCTCTGTTCACTTCCCCCTCATGGTTGATCTTGATCTCAATCTCGATCTTCCCACTTACAGACCCAAAGCCTCCAAATTCTGAAATAAAAAAAAGGACCACAGATACATGAAATAGTTGTCGCAAAGACCGTGTTAAATAAAATTATGTTATACTGAACATGTTAAAAAGTATATTGTATTAAAATGTGCTTTGTTGCATTTTACCAACTCAAATATAATGTAAACAAAATGACATACCTATAGTTTCTGAAGCATTAAAGAATTCAGCAAGATTTAATTTAATTTATGGAGAACTGTGAGACACAATTAGAGCTGCAATGATTAGTGGATTAATCCATCGAAAGAAAATTTCTTGCCAACTATTTTGATAATTGACTGATCGTTTGAGTCATTTTTTTCAAGTTAAAATGTCAAACATTTGCTGATTCCAGCCTCTTTAACGTGAGGATTGGCTGCTTTCCTTTGTCAGTTATTATAGTAAATGAAAAGTCACTGGGTTTTGGACTTTTGGTTGAACAAAAGCAGCAAAACGTCACTTTGGGCTCTGGGAAATGATGATGAGCATTTTTCACCAATTTTAGATATTTCATAGACTAGATTCATTGTGAAAACAATCAACGGATTAATCGATAAAAACAACCATTAGTTGCAGCCCTAGCTACAATATTCAAATATAAAACTATGATTACATTAAAGACAATAATGTTAATATTGATATCCAACAATCCAAGTACAACGTATGACCTGGTATACTCCATTTTTTTTCACACCACAAAGCTTCCCACGCACATATGATCCCTCACCTCCTTTCTCACTGTCGTAGTGTGACGCATCAAACTGGGCATCATCATTTGGGAGCTGAACACTAGCAATTACAAGGTGATTCTGCTCATCAGAAGTGTGTGTCCCCAGTACCAGCCTGTGCACGCTGTAGTCTTTGCCCTCTGGCCTGTCAAGATATATATACAAGTTATTCAGACATTTAAAAAAAAAATCTGATCCATATTTCAGGTGATGTTTTGGTGTCTGTCAGGGTGCAGCAGATCCCCTCTCACCTTGTCACATCTGGCAGCCACTGGGCAGTGAGGCTGGGCCACTCCAGGGCATGAGTCATGACCAGGTCGTAGAGGAAAGGGGTGTTCTTCTTCCAGATCTTGTACTCCTCATTGATCACTCTTTCCTCTACAGCATCATCAAACGCAGCTGCAAGTCACATGTAATAGCAACACAAAGCTATGTTATAATGACTGTTCATGACAGGTCTGAATGGGGGATATTGGGGGTGGTGACATTAAAGTTACCCTACCCAGCCAAGTTCTTATCTTGTTACATTACCATTACCACTAAGGTAACTTTACTTATAGGCTAACGTTAGCACAAGTTGCCATATGGTTAGATGCCTGGCGCTATTTAAAAAATCTTAAATCAATAGGGAAGATCATCTACAATACATCACGTGGGACAGTAAGTTAACCTGCACTCGTAAACTAAAAACACTGTAAAAAGTAGTCTGCAAACAGCTACCGTTAGCCAACAGCTAGCTGACTGGTGTGCAACAATGAGAGAAGCAGCTGGCGCGCCAACATCCACCGGCATATCCTGACTCGTAGTTTCTATCATTCTGGACAACATTGAACCAGCTATTTCAATAAAAGTGAACAAACATACCGTCTTTATCAGCCATGGTGCCGTAATGAAATCGCTAATAATGGCAAAGAGTGGGAATTCTTGTGGAAAGCGCACTGAAGACAGCACGGTGCCTTGCGATGGCGCCAACTCCTAAAAACACCACTGGCCAATCAGCCCCCAGTAAAACCGACAGGAAGTCGTTACAGCGACACATCCGGGAAAACTTCGGAAAAAGTCTTCCGTTCCATGTTGCTAATCCTAGCGGTTGTTGCAACAGGCATGGTAAACATCAGATCTGTTTTTTTAAAACGTTGAACAAAATTACAAATACAATGGACGACCGTCTGCTAGACCTGACAGAGGCACAACAAGCTACCAAGGCTAAATACCCACCAATTAACAAGAAATACGAATGTAAGTCTCAAGTTATTATTATTGTAGCTAGCTTAATAAGCTTGTTTACTTTTACTTATGAAAACGGCTCCAGAAGCTCTTTTCACAGTCTCCAAAGTCAACTAACTGTACCTAGCGTTATGTTCAAGCTATAATTAAATGAAAGTGTCTTATTTAGTGAGTGACACATGCCAAACACAGTGTTTGAATTATCATATTAGCATCTGTCCAGCTGTTCTAAGTTGGTCTAGCGGCGTGCCCTGGCTCATCATGTAACTATATGTTTTACTGTTACAGACCTGGATCACACAGCAGATGTACAGTGAGTATTACTATTTGATGTCTTGGTAAATTGCTTGTCGGATCTCACTTTTCCCTGTTGTTCAGTACTCATCCGCTTGCAAACTTTCTGCTCTCTCTTCCAAGAATTCACTCCTGGGGAGACTCTCTGGAGGAAGCCTTCGAGCAGTGTGCCATGGGCATGTTCGGCTACATGACAGACACAGAGACAGTGGAACCGCTCGATACGCTTGATGTGGAATCGGAGGGTGAGGGCACAGACAGCTTGTTTGTTCCCAAAATCAACCTTTTAAATGCCTGCATCAGTCATGTTGCTGCCAGATCACTGAAACTAAAGTCTATGCATATTTTTTCCCTTCTCAAAAGGTGATGACATGGAGTCTCTTCTTTTCCACTTCCTAGATGACTGGTTATACAAGTTTAGTGCAGACCTCTTCTTTGTTCCCAGGGTGAGTATGTTGGTTAGTTTTATTTGGGGTCTGATCTTTTCTTTGTGGAGTTTACCCACTTGTCCACATGGGTGTCCTCCAGTACAAAGACATGCAACTCACTGTAGGTACATCTACTGTATGACTACTTGTACTGGTCCTTACAGTGGACTTTAGACATGTTCAGGTGTTTACCAACCCTTTGCCTGCTGTAAGCTGGGATAGCCATTAAGACATCATAATATGTATCTTGTACCTTGTAAAAATCTTGATAAGTAATTATTTATTTTTCTGTGTTATTCTCCTGACACAATCTATCCACTAGGAGATCAAAGTTGTGCACATAGACAGAATGCACTTCAAGATCCGCTCCATTGGGTAAGTTTGGGCACCTCCACACAATAACATGAAGGTTAGCAGGACTGGTATGGTTATATGTCGAAAAAGTGGTCTTAACATGACTCCTCATATATTAAGTGGATGTCTTTGAGGGGCTAAGACATTTGCTTGCACCAGTTAAAACAGACTGGAGCATTAAGGATCTTTAGTTTTTGGCATTACTTCATCAGATTTCATGATGATCATCTGGCAGAGGTAGTATACAGTGGTAGGCTAAAACAAACAAACAAACAATTGCTGTCATTTTAAAATGACGGCTCCGAAGTGAGGATGTCTCTTTTTGTTAAATTTTGTTGCCTCGTCTCCTCCTCGTCTTGTGTCTCCTCCTCACGCACCTCAGGAGGGAGGGACCAAAACATGAGGAGAGGAGATGAGGAAAGGAATCGAGAAGAGGGGACTGAAATGGAACATTTGTGTTGACTGGAACATGGAGGGCAACAGCACCTTAGGCTTCCTACGACAAGTTCATTTGAAGCAACGGTTGCATTATCACTTCTTCAGTCACCTTTCGGTTTGGCTCTGCTTTATCACACTCTCAGCACAGACTGCAGTGTGCAACGAAAATCACCTGCACTTGTCCTGAACCCAAAAAGGGAGCATAGAAAACCTTGATAGAAATCATAGAAAACTGTCTACAGGTTACGCCAGGGACTCTTATTTAGCCCATAACCCTCATAAACAAAGACCCCTTGTAAAGCCCCATTCTCATCTGCCACTTGCGTTGACATTTTATAGATTAGACGATTAATCATGAAAAGTTAGTTGCAGCCCTAATGTATATATATATAATTTTTGTTATATCTTCTACGGTTATCTAATCTTATTTTTCTGTTGTATCTGTATCTCCCTTAAGCTGCTCTCTCATATGGTCACTTTCCTTTTGTTTTATTAAAGGTGGGGTGAAGAATTCTCTCTAGTAAAGCATCCTCAGGTAAGCCAGTAGGTCTTTTTTTCCCCTAAAGAATATGAATAATTATCACTGGAAGATGTTCATTCATAATATAATTACATTTTGGAATAAAAGTGCAAAAGCTTTAACTTACATTTATAGAAGAATTGTCAAATACATAAAATATACAGAATTGTAGAGCGTTTTTCTAAGTGTTGTCCCGTGTTGTTGATCTAGGGGACTGAGGTGAAAGCCATCACATACTCCGCAATGCAGATCCACGATAAAGAAAAACCAGAGATATTTGCCATTGTTGATATCTAATGATGGCACCAGAGGCAAAAACGCACTGCTGGTTCGATAGAACTGGAATATCTATCTGGCCAATTCAAGTGCCCTTTATCTAAGACACTGATTATTGAATTGTAAAATACATTTCTCTACTTTTGGGCTGAACTGAACGGGAAACTAAAGTCGTTTCTGTCAAAGGAGTCTGGTAACAGTGAAAATACCTGTCATACAGTGATACTGATGTATATTTTTTAGTTGGCTAACGGGGGTCATGCCAATTGCCATATACTGTAAAAAAAAAATACTGACTCTGGGCAAGTACGACATACAGTAAAAACCCACTAAAAAACTGAATGACACCTTTAAATTTAATGAGACTTTGGGAATGGCAATGGCATGCAGAAAAAATACATTGCACTGAATTAAGGGAACTCATTTTTAAACCCAGTTTTACTTGAAATGCTTTTGAAAATGTTTATTCTTATTTATCACAAATGTGATATTGTGTTGATGCCTTATCAATCATTGTAAATAGATCAACAGATGTTTATTTTTCCTTCTGTGGGATTGAATAAATGATTGCTAGAACTTAAAGAAAAGGTCTCACTTTTGAATCACTTGTGGATGCTTAGTCATTCTGGAGGACTAAGCAGTTTCTTGGTGCTGGTTGTATGATTGTTGTGTTTGGTGCTTCATGTTGAGCCTGTGTGGACAGAAAATAGTTGGATGTGTCTCTTTGTGTAATGACATAGAGGCAGACAGAAACACCCTTTTAAACACTTGAAGAGATTAGAAGCTGTCACGGTAGTATTTTATTTAAGAACATGCCAAATTCTCTTGAGGGAAAGGTGTGAATGCCATGAAGCACAATAAGCAAACAGAACATTTGTCACTGGTGCTGATGGTGGAACATGCAGAAACAAAACAAGAAGAAATGTCACGCATGTAAACAAAAATGCTATTCCACTACAATGTGTCTCTGAGTCAAACAATAGAACACAGTAACTTTAATACATTTTCATAAAATCCTGGCCATTAGAGGACATTTCTCAAACTATAAAGGCTAATGTTTCTACAACTTGAATCGGCTTATTGATGAGTTGGTTGATAGAAAATTAAGATGACTTTTCATTTGTTAATCATCTAAGTCATTTATCAAACAAAAAACAAACATGCTGGTTACACCCTCTCAAATGTGAGATTTTCTGTTTCATATTATTGTAAACAGAAATTACAGGAATTAAGGAATCCTATTTTGCTGTGTTAAGATAATGAGGGGCATTATTTTGACATTCAGAAATATCAAAAAAATGAACAGCCAATTCAAAAAGAAGAAACACGGGAATGATAATTTAAATACAAAATAATTGTTTGTTGCAGCTTTATCAAAGTATGTTCATTCTGTAACTTAAACAAGTTGCTGAACTGATTAAAGAAGAATAATTGTTTCTACCGACCCTGTAAACGGGATACTGATAAGAGTAATTTATAGTATGTTACCAGCTGTAACAGTTTGTATGAAGCCAAAGCATAACCCAGAGAAAAATTATCTCCCTAATAATATCAATATAGTATTACTTCTAGCAATTTTCAGTATTCAGGATTGATAGAGGATTCGCCTTCCATGGCGTGTTTTGGGGATAAGAACCATCATCAGCTCGGGTAAACGGTATATTTCCGTTTTGTTTAGAGGGGGCTGGATTTATTACAATAGCATGATGAGATCACGCCCCTGCTGTCTGCCTTGGAGAAACTATATGTCTCTGTGCCATGACACAGAAGCATCAGACCCAAACTACTGGCCTCCAGCCTTTATCTAAACTAAACAGGGATGGAAGCAAACAATGGCCACAAAGATTTGAATCTATTGAGCAAGTGAAGTTAAACCACTACTGAATTTTTAAGGTTTAATTTTAATTGTGAAATACTGAAATATTTGACATTGAAAACCTGCTGAGTTTATGTGGTCTGAATTCTCCGGTCATCAATAGTTGATCTCGAGTTAATTTCAGCAGCCAGATATTTTTTCTGACTTGAATTTTTAGATCTGAATTGAGCTTATTGAATCTGAGCAATTTAGATACAGTATATATTTTTATTTGAGGACTTTTCTTTCTGATTTATTGAACTTGAAAAATGTAAAATAGACAGTTTATACTTATATTATGATTTTGAAATTCAGCAATTTGAAATTGACTACTGAAAATTTACCAGACCACATGGGTTTAGATAGATGGTTTGCAAAGTAAAATATTTCAGTGCTACAACTTTAGTGGGATTCAAATCTTGTAGAAACTGTTATTATTTTGGCCGCTTGGGGGCAGCAGAAGGGAAGAAGAAGAAGAGGGAGGAGGAGGAGAGACAAAGGCGACAAAAATGAAAAAAACAACCTTTTCCCTCAAACTCAGTGTTGCAGTATGACCATCAATAGTCTATTGATGTGTGAAGTGATTTTGGTGAATGTATAAGACTTATTATTAAATGCTTTTTCCAATAAATATTACTGAAAAAAAAAAAAGATAAGTGTTTTAGTATAGCCAATAGGGGACCATTGAAGTGTGAAGTGATGCTGGTGACACTACACTGTATAAGAGTGAAGTTACTGAATAGTTTTCCAGTACCAGTATGTCTTTTCTATAGCAATGTGTATGGTGACAAATAGGGTTGTGGATAAGTGTAGCTGGACAAACCTTTAACATTTAATCGCAGTTCAAACCAACAGGAATGGATGGAGCCAAAAATAACACACTGGTGAAAACCTGTTTACATCTGGAACCAACACAACTGATGTGAGCAGAACATATAATATAAAACTATGGAATATATACACACACTCACACGAAAGGCATTAAAGCTAGATTTTAAATCTGGGTCCCTTCACAAAACAGGGCCTCAAGATTATGCAATATTCAGGTGTTGATTTAAGGCCCTTTGTCCTTTAATGTTGCACACAATATTAGAAAGCAGTTTTCTCTCACCTCTGGGAAAATATTGAATTAGTTCCTTGCAGTTGTATGCCTCCACGCACATCAAGTTGCAGTTTCCATCCATGTCTGTCCAGACTTATATATGTAGTGACTGATAGAGAGCATGGTCACATGATGCAATGACAATCACCTAAAGCTCATTATCAGTAGAACCAATGAGCTTGTGATGGACTACAATGCTTCAAATATGGATGTTGCTGCAAAAAAGCTTCAAATTGTAAAACATGCTTCACACACAACCTGGCAGCACAGAAGATCTATACAATCAGCACAGTTTCACGGTTGGCACCCAAGATTAGTGTCACCAATTCAGTAACAGACCAAATGTGAAATATGGTCACAATCTGCCCTTCTGTTCCTGAGCTATAGTGTTGAATAATGGCCAGAAAAGTGTTTCTGCACAACATTATGATTTCACAGTGACCTTTGGATATAAAATATCTCCACTTCATCATTTAATCCTGTGTGAAACTGTCATAATTAGTGTAAAAAATTGTTGAGTTATGGCTACAAATGTGTTTTGCGAGGTTACAGTGACCTTTGACCTATGCCTTTGACCACCAAAATCTAATCAGTTCATCTTTGTGTCTGAGTGATTCTTAGTCTCAACAACCCAAAAACATAACCCTGGCCACGGCTATCGCTGGCACAGAGGCATATATCTTTTTTAAAAAAAGGCCTTATAGGTCCCTCGATTAGTCCCCCCCCCCCAAGTTTCAAGATGACATTGGCATGTGTTAAACTATCAGCAAATATTCCTGCCAAGTGAGTTCTCTGTCCTATATACAGTCTATGCTCATTCTAAGCAAAGCAATGCACTCTCGCGAGATCTGGAGATATGTGGCGAGCACATTAAACTAACAGATGAAAACGAGCGGCAAAATAAAGCGCAAACATTGAATTTTTGGCTGTATGTAGTGTTTTATTTATTTCTACATGGACAAACAATAGCCCTCAGTAATGTGTTTGTGTTAAAAATGCCCATTGGGTTATTACTCCTCAGGATTTCTCTGGCGGTGACGTCATCGTCTCCTCCTGCGTTTCTTTCTCCCGTCACACTCAAATGCAGCTGCGCCATTCCTCCTTTGTCCATTGAATAGAGCAAAACGACTTGCAGCGGAAAGATACCGGGGGAGCTTATATTGGACATCGGCCGTTATCCAAGCTAATTCTAGTTTTGTTTAACGAATCTTGCACGGTTTCGTTCATTAATTTAGTCGCGCTAGTGTATTTAGTTTATAAATCGAACTTAGCTAAGGATTGACTTCGCCATAGAGTCAAGCCCAGAGCAGAAAAAAACAAAATGGAAGACACAAAGTACCTCCCGGAGCTCCTGGCTGAAAAGGACAGCTTGGATTCATCGTTCACTCACGCCATGAAACTTATTTCTGCAGGTAAGGTTAATATGATTGCTTGCTAGCTTATTGAGGCTAACACAGATTAGCTCGCCATAGCACAGGCCTAGCGCCTACCATTTACAGTCAATGGCGCCTACAGCGACCGACAGAGGCCTAAGTAATGGTGCAATAAACACGTGGTTGTTAGCGATGTGGGTCAAACTCTTTTGGTTGAAAATGTAGCAGGCTTTGGTAAATCACCTGGCAGTCAAGTTGTATAATGGTATGTATAAATATTTTATGCACGCAAGGATGAGTCTGGTCGAATCAGACGTGAATAGCAGAGTTAATTATCTTCAATTGGCTTCGTCTCGATTTTTGCCAGGCATATGTATTTTCTCATTTGATACACACGCAGTTAAATGTGTGTTGTCGATTGCACAGGATGAAACACCCAGAGTATGGTAGGCGAGGACACAAGAGCTCGATTTTCAGGTGGAAGCAGTATAACAAAGCCATGTTTTGAATGGCTGCTACAAGATGCCTCCAATTTTGACAAATTTGAAATGCATTACAATGGGAATAGATAGTTGGTCATTTTATCTGCAAATGACACAATGCTTATTAAACGTTTGTATTGTTTTGCAGAGATTGAGAGGATCCAGAAAGGTGAAACCAAGAAAGAGCCAGAGAAGGAAACGTATCTGGACCTATTTGCTACTAAGAATCTCAAACTCAAAGAGCGAGTTCTCATTCCTACCAAGCAGTACCCAAGAGTAAGTATATTCTTTCTTTTCATTAAGGCTCAGACCACTCTTATTTTCCCCAGGGGCTTGGTCACCTGGGCTGATCGGTCAGCTATGTTTAGTAACTCTTAGAGGGGCCCAGTGGGACTTCTATAAAAAATTTATTGAAGCTGTTTTTTCCTTTGTTGTTCATCATCCCCCTTTCCTGTCTATCTTCAGCTGTCCTGTCCATGAATTAAAAATGAGGCAAAATTCCCCTACAAGATTTTCTTTTGTTCGGGGTTTAAAAATGTAAGAGTTATTTCTCTCCCTCAGTGTGGGCCTTGAAATGTAAAAACAATTTGCTCAAGCCTGTGGTACATGGCCAACTAATCCTGTATATCTCATTGAAACACCCCCTCTTTCGCCAGCTTTGCTGTTCCAGAATTAGGCAAGTCATGCGCCCAGTGCCCTACTAAGCTTGTTTCTGCATGAATGGTTTTGCAGCAGTCTGAACATGCAGTATCTGAGAAGGGGGATGCACCAGCTACTGTGGAGAAAGTATTATTACGCTGAATGTGAAAACCATAACCTGATTTTATTTTGGTGCTGACTGTACATAATCATGCATCTTTTCTCATGGTAACAACAGTAATACAGACTCACAGTGCTGCAATTTTACTTAATTTTGCACAGGTCAACTTTGTTGGTAAGCTTTTGGGACCTCAGGGCAGCACAATCAAGAGACTGCAGGAGGAGACTGGTGCCAAGATTTCAGTTCTGGGTAAAGGTTCCATGAGGGACAAAAATAAGGTTTGTATAGAGTTTTCCTTGCTGCACTGTTTAAAGGCAGCTGCTCCATTATTCCTGTGGCTCATATTTTGTATGTTGTCATTTGCATTTAATATCTTCATCAGGAGGAAGAGCTGAGAAAGGGTGGCGAGGCCAAATATGCTCACCTAGCCATGGAGCTGCATGTGTTCATCGAGGTGATGGCACCCATACCAGAGGCCTATCTGCGTATGGCTCATGCCATGGAGGAGGTCAAGAAGTTCCTTATCCCGGTATGTGTTCAACCTCCTGCATCCTAACCAAAGTACTATTTTATCACTTGTGTTTCTACCCCAGGGGACTTCCATGCATAACTGACCTGTCGTCTTGTTTGTAGGAACCTGGTGAGCACGACCCATACATGGATCCTCACTTCCTGAATGGATCCCAAGATGGTTCAGCAAGGGGCCGAGGTGGTCACCTAGGACGGGGCAGAGGTGGACCACCTGGTGCTGGAGGGCCAAGGTAGGAGCATGATCTGGCACTGGCTTGAAAAATGTGTACAATCCCTTATACGTTTTCCCCCCATTGGAACTATGTACCAGAATGCTCACAAAAGACTGAACATGTTGGTTCTCTATAATCTCTATTGTTGCTATTATTATTATTATTATTATTATTATTTTAATGGTTAATCACATTTTCCAATCTGGCTAACTTCCCACAGGGGACGAGGAATGCCACGTGGGGGCCCTCGAGGAGCAATGCGTGGTGGAGCTCCACGGGGAGGACTAGGACGGGGTAGTGCTCCAAGAGGTGCACCATCCGGTAGGGGTGGACCACCTGCTGCTGCTAACAGAGGAGGCTCGGCTTCCCGCTCTAGGCCTCCTGCAGCAGGGGCTCCGAGGATGCTCCCCTCTTCAGCCATGTCCCACCAGCAGGGTCCTCCTTCAGCATCACAGCCCAAAGCTGATGCCTATGAGGACTATGTGAGTTGCTTAAGTCCTGGTTTTGTCATTTCACATGAACTCTCTTTAATAAGTGGTGGTAATCACTTTTTGGATGCAGAGTGGGGTTTTAACACAATAGATGTGACTCTCTTGATATTGCCTAACCATGTTTTCCTTTTAGTCTTCCTATGAAGAGTCTTATGCAGAGCCTGCCTATGAGGGATATGATGGCTACTATAGTCAGCAATCTGCACCTGCGTAAGTCCATTGATTTGGGGGACGTCATCTACCTGTTTAATCTGACTACTCAAATTGGAGTGGTACTGAATTAGCACTGCTTACTGCCCACAGGGATACTGAATATTATGACTATGGACATGGAGAGGCCCAGGAAACATCATATGAGAGTTATGGTAAGATTATAAAATTGACATCCAGTTTGTCTCACCATATATATTACACTCTCTCACTCCCTTGTGCAGCACTGATTGGACTTCTTGTCTGCCTCTCTGAGTGTTAACTGTTTGTTCTTGTGTTTCTCCCTTCTGTCCTTGTAGCTCAAGATGATTGGGACAACTCTTGGTCCAACTCCGGGGCTGGAGGCAAAGCCCCGATGTCCAGGCAGACAAAGGGATCGTACAGGGAGCATCCATATGGAAGATACTGAACGGCTACTGGTAGAGAGTTGCTATGGCAACTGTCTCAGATTGTAACTCTCTGAACTCTTCAAAAGTAATTTCCCTCCCGTTTGCTCCCTTTTTTATGGTTTATTTTATTTTTTGTTTTTGTTTTTTAAACTTGGTAGTGACGTTTTGTTGGATGTATCAGAGTGCCAGATGAGAAAAAATGAACACAAGGTTTTTCATTGTTTATACCTGTTTCCATTTAATGTTTAAGTTGCATAGTTGGCAGTTAAGGTCTTACCGACATAAACCTAACAAAAGAAACAGGAGTGACATTTTAGTGATAGTTGATGGTTATCGTTTAAGTTAATTGTTCCTGAACAAAATGTGGTTGTGGCGATAAACTCCTCACATAGGCTGCATTTTAAAAAAAGAAAAAGAGAAAAAAAAGACCCTCATGAGTGGACAAAAATTAATGCCTCAGTGTTACTTGAACTAGAATAGACTTCGTTCCAAACTCAAACACAGCCCTGAGCTGTTTTGGTTAAAAACAAAATTCTCTTATGTTCATACTACAATACAAATCTAGTCTTGTGTGAAGTTATAGAATCTCCTAAAATACTATTGAAATCCATTTGACAAAGAAAAATGCTTCTATTTTTGCCACCCTTACACTTGGTATATTATGTCATACTATTCTTGCAAAATTACCGCTTATGATCGACTAATTCTTGTAAAGCTTAAAGGATTAACGCTCCTTACTTTGTGTAAGAAAGGCTGCAGCCAACTCAATATTTTGTACATAACCTTAGGACAACTGTGTATACTTTAAGCCGTGTCGTCTCAAAATGCATAATGCTTGTGTACCTTTGGCTAAATAGGCTACTAAATATTTCCAAAAAATGTTTCTGCAGTGCGTGTTTCAATAAAGTTTCTAGTTTCTTTTTAATCAATCTAAACATGGTATTTTGCCTTTGTTGTACCAAAGGAATGCCTTCAGTTTGTGAAAGTGGTCCTCACTGGTTCTCACCAACTCCGAATAAGCTGTATGTATACACAGCCTGACAAAAAAAAAGAAAGTGTTTTGATAATGAGCCTATCCTCTTCGTCTGTATTCAAAACTACTCTAAATGAGTAGTAATGTAATGACACCTTCAAAAACAAATAAAGCTCATCATTCCTTGAGGTAATGTGCTGCCAAATACATACTTGACTTGATCTAGTGCTTGAACGTGTATTGTCATTAACCTTTAGTTAGTGTATCTATCCAATCTCTCAAGAGAGCAATGTATCTTCAGCCACTTGAAATAACTGAATTTCAACAGTATTTCAAATCAAGCTTGCAGGGATCTTACTTGACTTTGATGCAAAGTCATGCTGGCTGGTTTTTATAAAAGAAAAAAATCGCAGAGGAGAGGATTCTAAAAGCCTAAAGATCGCCACAAGAAGGTAAAACTAACCCCAACACTCATTTGTTAGATTTTTGTATTGTTTTCTGTGTAAAACATCAAGTAATGCAATTCATCCAAAACATATCAAAAACATTGAAGTACAAAATTATGCTATCTGTAGTTATTCCGAGCAAAATAAGCCGTACAAAACAATCAGAAATGGTTGTGATGCAACTCTTGCTCAAATAAAACCAATAATGAATCCATTCATTTCACTCGATACTTAACAATTTCCATCTTGATATTCTGTAGAATGTAGATTTAATGAAAATTATTAGTTGCACTCAAAGCGTTAAAACATCCCATTGGTGGACAAAAACCCTTCAGCTTGAGTTGCATGATACTTTTGTGATCTAAAGTTAGTGTTGCATGTGTGTTTTTCCACTGTTGTGCATGTATGCACTGGATTGTCCAAGATCTCATTTCTGTTTTTCTTCTTAGGTTGTCAGAACTCTGTAGGTGCAAGTTGACACATTAAACTCCAGCTTACCAGGGATTTAAGGTCAGTTGAAAAGAAATTGAAGGTGAGCATTTACCTTGAATTTTGCTGTTAAGATTAAATTCTTCTGTCTTTTACAGGTCTGTTGAAAGTCCACGGAAAGATCAGACAGTTGGAGACTGATTGTTTTACCTCTGAAGGGATTTTTATGGTTTAAAAAAAAAAAAAGCACAGGGAGCCTTCTCCACTACTGAGAAGTGCTCTGATCTTCTGAAATATTGCTGTATCAATTAAAGTACATGTATTGAATGTGTCCAGATTTGCAGTATTTTTACACAGACATTTTAACTGCCTTTTTTTTTTTATAACAAAATAAAGTTTTTAAGCAACTTTGAGTTCTCATTTGTTTAAGTGTCTTTACATGCGTTTAGTCACCAAATTGCATTGTTTGTAGTAGATGTTTGCAAAGGTTGCAGAGATAAAATACATTTATCATCCAGTATTGCTGCTCAATCTTGCCCTACATTATATATACAAAAGCCAATTTTGATTTACATTGTCTTGTTGGAACCTGATTCTCTGCCACGTTTCACTTATCAATAAGTACAACAGTGAAATTTTAGACGAACTAGACCCATGTTTAGAACTTCTATAATAAGTGGAGTTAGGATTTGGAGGGCACTCCAAAGGAAGAACTTAACCTGTGTCTTTATATTGGTAAAAAATAAATACATGTTGAGATATATCTCTACCTGTGGCCCAAAACAAGACATTTTTAAATTTCATGTTTTTTCTCAGTTCAAGCAGAAGTCAGCCAATAAGAAAAATTCCAAAACAATGGACTTTGCACAATCAGTGCACAGGTTGCAACAAACCGATTTTATGATACAGAACAAGCCAAAAATGTATACGGACTTTATACAGTGGCAACAGCTCCAATCTATAAAAAAAAAACAACTAGTCACTTTTTATGAATCTGCAGTTGTATTACAAAGGATCATGCCACATAAGTTACCTTTCCCTGTCGCAGCTGTCTGAATATCTACGGAATCTCCCTTTAAATGACTCTCCTCCCACAGGTCGCTAACACATCCGCGCCCCCATCTACCAGCAGCTAGTGTCACGTCAACAATGACTGTCTTCGTGGATGTCAAAGAGAAACACGCTGGTATTTCAGATAATGTTCTGAAAATGTGTTGCGTTTAACTCACTAACCCTGCAACGGAGCAGCATCCAACACATTGCCACTGGTAAGCTTACATTTTCTTGTCTAGCTTGTTTGGTAGGTTGGTTGGAAGCTAGCTAGCTAGTCAGTCAGAGGTAGTGTTAGCCTAGGCCTCAATCTTTGTATTTTAATCAAGCGTGGTCTTGGCGGACAGCTTGGTGTCGGTCGCTCATTGTAGTGGTCCACGTTGTTTTCGCCCCCAGCCTCATGTCTCCTGTTGAAACGGCTCTCTTGAGCTATTTGAGTCGAGAAGAGAGACAAATGATGTAGCTGCTAAGCTAGCGTTTAGTGCCAGCTTCCGTAAAAGTTGCACCATATTAAAGGGATGCAACACAGATAGAAATAATTATGTTAAACGCTAGCTGTTTATAAGGCGTACTCATTGCACTCCATTTGATGTATTCGGTATTGCACGTGTTTTGACTGGCAATGAAATATTGATATTGCACATTTCAGTGCACCACTCCTTTTCTTATTAACAATCTACTGCAGTCACTGACCAAAATATATTATTACTAACTGCAGATTGACAAATGGCATCCTACATAATCTATACCAGACTTATTTAAATCATTTACACTCATTGCTCAATAAATATTATTATATTTGTTGGATATTCCACACCAGCCCTTCCAATCCCAGTGTGTCTGGCCTTGTTGTAAACAGGTCCAAGATTATAGCGAGAGAAATCTGAAAACGAGACACAAGGCTGGGAGAGGTGAGCTGTGGGTGTCTGCGATGGCTGGTGGAAGGAGAGGGGCAAACCGTACCACATACTGCAGACCTCCACTAAGCGGTGAACCAGGCTCGGTCAGCAATGGCAACCACTCAACCAGCTCTCCGGTCACAGGGGTGCGATCACGTACAAGGTAAGTCAAGCCAATGGTTAACAGACACACACTGTGAGAGTAAGGATTTCCTCTCACCCGGGTCTATGATGTGTGTGGCATACTCCAGCTATCCCACATAACATCCGTTATAATAAAAAGGCGTTTATTTTGTCTGCAGGAATGGTTCGGGAACATGCATGTCCAGCCCCCCGCTGGCTGCGCAGACGGTGGTTCCTCTGAAGCACTGCAAGATCCCCGAGTTGTCTGTGGATCGTAATGTGCTGTTCGAGCTCCATCTTTTCTTCTGCCACCTCATTGCCCTCTTTGTCCATTATGTCAACATCTACAAGACTGTGTGGTGGTACCCGCTGTCGCACCCTCCCTCACACACATCTCTAGTGAGTACTCCGCGAGACGGCTATGGACTCATCAACTTTATTATGGTTATCAGCTATTATTGGGCTGCCATAGAACGCTGTATCTCCATTGTTCTGAAATGTGCACATCTTGCTGCAGTGGCTGTGGTGAGAGCAATGATCCTGAATCAGTCTTATTATTTACAGAACTTTCATCTTATTGATTATAACATGCTGGTGTTCACAATCATCATACTGGCAAGGAGGTTAATTGCAGCAATTGTAAAAGAGGTAAGAACTCGATTTTTGAATTCAATTCAATTATATATTCAAATATAAAATTCTATATATGCAAGGGTCCAAAACAGAAATTAAACTATTACAGATACTAGAAACACACTGTACGTTTTGTTTCTGGAGTACTAATGATGGTTTTCCTTTTTTACCATCTGTCCATTTTCTTCTTTTCCCCTAGGCATCACAGAGTGGGAAACTAGCCTTCCCTCATTCGATCTTTCTCGTGATGGCTCGGTTCGCTGTGCTAACGCTGACAGGCTGGAGCCTGTGCCGCTCCCTCATTTACCTCTTCAGAACCTATTCTGTCCTCAGCCTGCTCTTCCTCTGCTACCCGTAAGTATCCCCAGGAAAAACAAAGAGGGTTGTATTCATACCAGCTACATGCACTGCTATTCAGTGGATTTGGGCAGGAGTTGTTGCCCACAAACTACTGCCTGAATAAGGTAAATAAAGTTTTTCACATAGTAGCTAAAAGGCAGTCACAGTCTCATTCTACCGATTCTCTTGCTAACAGTTTGCTTGAAATGTTCACTTGGCACTCATTTCTCCACATTTCCATGATTTGAATGACGAAAGTGATCATTCAAATCTTGTTTGCTTGTTACTTTTGGCGTTTGTTTTCTTTTGAGCATTATAGTGAAGAGCTTAATTTGAAACCTAAGCTTTGTAACAAAAGGTTTATTAATAATCATTAACTTAATTCAGGTTGAAGTGGAGCTTGAATGATGTACCCCTCATTTCTTGGTAGGCCTGATTGTTTACGTTTGCATACTGTTATCCATGGTGTCTGTGTTGGCAAACATTTTCAACATTGGGTGGCCCTACTTTATCACCTAGCAAGCAGTTGACAGGCAGTGATGTGCAGAGGGTGGTCAAGTTTAACATTGATTCAAAAGATGGATGACATTTTCAGTCCAAACTAAGTATCTGTTGGTGTCAACCTTTATTTTGTAGCCATATTTACCTCCGTCCAAAAAGACTAAATAAATCTTATAGGTGGCACTTTTCTCAGAGAGAGCTCGGGGAGAAAACCTACATATAGTTATATCTCTTATGATGCAGTATAGAGGGAGTGCAGCAGAGAGGGGTTGTTATCTTATATATCTTACTTCATAGAACTCTGTGTCCCCATCAATCAACCTTTGCTTGTGTGTATTTGTGATTGTCATCAGCGCATCCTCCCGTAGGAGCGTTCAGACAGCTCATAATATTTGATAAGGAATAGTTTTTCCCTTTTTTTTTTTTTTTTTTTTTTACATCATTACCTCCGCCAAGGAAGTAATGTTTTCACACCTGCCTGTTGGTTTGTTTGTTTGTTTGTCTGTCACCAGGATTATACAAAAACTACTGAATGGATTTCCACGAAACTTGGTGGAAGGATGGGGCATAGGCCAAGGAAGAATCCATTAAATTTTGGTGCGGATCCAGATAAAGGGGCGGATCCTGGAATTTTTTATCTCTTTCTTTAACGTTGCAGGATAGGGCATTTTTCCACATTTTCATTAATTTTAAAGGGAATTATACATGGATCTTGATAAAAATAAAAAATCAGGCATATTTAGAGGGCTGGTATCTATGAGTGTGTAAAATTTAGAGTGGATCCAAATAAAAATCCGGATCTAGCGGATTTAAACGTGTTTTCATAGGGGGCTGTGTGGCGTGCCACAGCTACCCTGCCAGTGTTGATGCAGGGCTTTAGGCATCCTAAAGAAGCTAAAGAGCTGTTGTTTTCCGCAGATTTGGCATGTATATTCCATTTTTCCGGCTGAGCTGCGACTTCCGGCGAGCAGGTCTGCTCTCCCCACTTGCCAGCATCGGCTCCAAGGAGGTGGGCAGCGTGGGTCAGGGCAGGGACTACCTGACTGTGCTGAAGGAGACATGGAAGCAGCACACCAGCCAGTTGTACGGCACCCAGCCCATGCCAACCCACGCCTGCTGCCTCTCGCCAGATCTCATCCGCAAGGAAGTGGAGTATCTGAAGATGGACTTCAACTGGAGGATGAAGGAGGTGCTGGTCAGCTCGATGCTCAGTGCTTACTATGTGGCCTTTGTACCTGTCTGGTTTGTCAAGGTAAGAAGCAGTTGGACTTCTTTAGGTCTTAATTGTAACTTTTTAAATGTTATCATTTAATATACTTTACCATACTTTTCCTTCAGAGTACACAGTACGTGGACAAGCGCTGGTCTTGTGAGCTGTTCATCCTGGTATCACTCAGCACATCAGTCACCCTCATGAGACACTTGTTGCCACCTCGATATTGCGACCTGCTTCACAAAGCTGCAGCTCACCTGGGCTGCTGGCATAAAGTAGACCCCTCACTCTGCTCCAACGTTCTTCAGCATATGTGTGTACTGCTTATAGTTATATACATTACTGTGCTTTTGGTCCATTTGAGTCAAATCCTGATCTCACTCTGCTGTATCTCTATGTACAGATGGACAGAAGAGTACATGTGGCCGCAGGGAGTCCTGGTCAAACATAATAAGAATGTCTACAAGGCCATGGGTCACTACAATGTTGCAGTCCCATCAGATGTTTCCCATTATCGCTTCTATGTGAGTATTTCTAAATGACCAGAGTCTAAAATAGGATTTTTCCCAATTTGGTATTACAGAAGCAAATCCTATCTAACTTGAGGAATCCTATCATATCTTACCTCATCCTATCTTATCTCAGGTTGGGAAATCCTAAATAGTCGATCCAACATGACTTCTCAACTTTAATGTCTGACATTTAATTTGTGTTGTTAAAGCAATAAAATAGCAGCCATACTTATTAACTCAGCTAACACTACCTGGAGGAAAAGTGAAAGTTAGGACAGCTTAACAGTCATCCTAAAGTTAGGAGGTTTTTTTAAAAAAGATTTTGGGAGGTGAGGATGCTGTAATACATGTTTCCTATCTCAAGTTAAGATAGGAACTTAGAGAAATGTTCATCTGTAATGACTTTTTTTTTCCTAAATCAGGTTCTAACCTTAGTTACCATGGCTACCAATTAAGATAGGATCTGCAAGTTAGGAAGTTTCTGTAATATGACCCCAGGTCCTGAAGAACAACAAAAGATGCTAGAAATTTCAGAGAGCCTGGACTGACACAGCCTGTTTTCTAAAATATTTGTGGTATTTAAAAAAAAAAAAGAGAAAAAAAAGGCAGCTACCTGTATTTGCACATGCTTTATCTAATGACATCCTGTCTCTTCCCCTCCCCCAGTTCTTCTTCAACAAGCCTTTACGAATATTGAACATACTCGTCATCCTGGAAGGTGCCATGATATTCTACCAGCTCTACTCGTTGATATGTTCAGAAAAGTGGCATCAGACCATATCACTGGCTCTGATCCTCTTCAGCAACTACTACGCCTTCTTCAAGCTTCTCCGAGACAGAATAGTCCTAGGAAAGGCATACTCGTACTCCCAGCTCATCTGACCTGAAAATCAGTTAGACTTAAATTATTATTGGTTGCATTCATTTTGGAACTACACAAACATGCCCAAGAGCTCTGTATTTTTTCTACAAACTGCATTTTGTGTCATGATTTTGTTCTGATCTGCCATAATAAAAAAGAAATATTTTTGTATTACTTTACAGGTTTGCTTTAGTTTTATTTGATTCAAAAATATGTTTTAAATTGTGACCACAAGAGGCCTCTGTATTTTTAAAAATCAAACTTAAAATTTCAACTATTTCTTTACAAATTGATTTCCAGTTGACAAGGGGCACCTGTTGACTCTTGTTCCTGTAAACTTTTTCATGTTGCACAATCACTGAATTACAATGTTTTTTTTCAGCTATTTAGTATTTATATGGAAGCAAAGAAAGGCAGCTATAGCATTGACATATTTAACTTTCAAAACTATAACTAAATTTAAGTGACTTTGAAATTAAATTACCCTTAAAGAAAGAAATCCTGACCATATAAATCCAGATGGATGCTTTTCAAAGTAAATGTATTAAAGTGTATTCAGTAGTGATCAAATTTAACAATTAGATATCCAGTTAATGAAATTCAAATGGTCCTGGCCATCCTCTGCATCCATACTATTGCACCTGTCATAAAGCTGGGGTCTTGACTCAGACAGATTTTTTTTTTTAAAAGAAGTACGTGTCAAACTGATGCAACAGAGGTCAAAATTGTAGGCTATGTGAGCTGCAAAAATGCTAGATCCTACAATTCCCATAATACAAGCCAATAGAATGTGTTATATTAGATCATCTCTACTTGGTAAATGTCAGTGCCTTTCAAATTCCATCCTTTCAGCTTTAAACACAGGCTCCAAGCACTAGATGAGACAGCCCGACTGATACTAGTTATTTTCTCTGCAAAGCCCCCTGCAGAACCACAAAAAAGAGGGATCCCTCCTGGGTTGCTTTCCTGGAAGTTTGTTTCCTTTTTTTAAGGAGAGAGAGCTGGGAGTGCAAGGAGGGTAAGGATGGAGGCTGCTGTGCTCCGAGAGAGTCTTTAAGATAAAATGAAAACCAGCTTACAAGGTTTCCTCTGTTTATCATCAAGAAGACTGGAAGTAATTGTCATATTTCAAGATGTCATTGAAAGTGATGCGGATTGTGAAGATAAAAGGAGAGCATTGGCGCCACCCTGTGGATGTTTGCAGTATCTTTAGGCACAGTGACTGGCAGGGCTGCTCCTCCTGGCACCCAGCGCGGCGGACTGGCCCTTTAAGAAGGATAAAAGGCGACAGCTTCGCACGAGCCGAGCGCATCGATGCCGCGCGCTACATTTCACCAGTAATTTACACTGGTGCTGCAGGGATAATTCAACAACGCTGTTTCTTATGAAAGTGAATTCATATGTAGTGTATTTAAACGTTTTACATGGCAGGAGGAGAAATGTGATGCCGTGCGCAGCCGGTTTGCTCTCTGGTGCGTTATTGATTCGGTAAGTCTTATTTGTGTCACCCGTGGACGATAAATCTGTTCACGCGCCGTCTCGCACATTGAATTTAACAATATGGTGTAACTACACGCTCTCTGCGTGCTGTTGTTATTAAGTCGGCGTTTCGAAAGTCTCGATATAATCCAAGTAAAGAAGGATATCAGCGTATAAAGTTGCCGTTGTGTTTTACCTTGTAGTGGCCATCTTTGGATTCTACTTTGAACGGAGGCTGGCGCAGTGTGTTTGGGAGATAACATTACATCAGTGATTTCACCCATTGCAATGGGATAGAGTGTTATTTGAACCTAGTGCTGAGATCATAATGACATTAATGCACTCACTCGGTCTGTTAATGTAATAATAATTGATCATTCTGCTGCTGTAATAGTTTGAAGGTACTAGAACACCGAGTCTAATATTAAATACCACATAAGTAAACAGCAAACGAGGAAAATAACGCAATCCAATACAAGTCCAGTGATACAACCTTTAATCCTGGCTATATTAGAATATTTTAATTTATTCCAGGACTGCAAATGAGTGTTTTTTAGGTCACTCACTGAGTGCAAATAGATCAGACCTTTAAAATCCACTCTCATACCTTAAGTAGTCAATAATAATAATGTAATGCATTGATTTTTTTTTTCTTTTAGCCATTTGTCTGAAAGCTTTATACATTAGGTCCATTTGTATAATATGCTCCTCAAATGACTAATGTTCTGCATCTTGGTGCAGCAATTCAGTCAGTTACCTGTCAATGCATTCCGGCCATTCATATAATAACAGATCAAAACAAAGCCAAGTGCAGTCTTGCTATTTTGGTTGGGGAGGGCTGATGGTTCTGAACTTCCTACCTTTGTTGTTTCAGGACATCCTGTACATCAGCCAGGCAGTGCCCCCTCATCTTACCCCGGAGACCTTCACTTGAATAAGTCATGATGGAAGACAAACGCAAGAAGCGGAGCCCAAAGGTGTCTCTCCCCCAGCCCCCTCCTCCCCCCATCAACCCCCGCAAACTCTCCGTCCTGCCTGCCAGCAAAAGCGCCACCTTCTCTCTTGGCCTGCCGCAGCCTCCCTCCCCTAAGAACAGAGGCAAGTATAAGAGGTCAATAGGAGCGCCAGGACAGCCCAAAGAGGTGTTCACAGCCGTCGTAGCTCCACCAAAGACCACCAGGTTTGTGTCTGAACGTAACAAGAACGACAGTAGATAGAAACAACTGCTGCAAATGCTGTTTGCCCCATCCTTTTCAAACAGATAACTGGCTAAATTAGACAATGTGAGATCACATGCAGTGTGCAGCATCTCCACCACAGTCATGTCTGAGTAGTAGAAAAAGTGGATGTTAGTGCCTCAGAATAAGACATGCTACATTCACCATTTTGCACTGATTGATTGTTCTGTAAAGTGTGTAACTTTTGCTGAAAACCTGACATTTATTGGGTGATTGTAAATGCAATATTACTGTTTCACTTTTAGCTAAAATGCTAAGTCATAAACAACCAAATGACTTAGTAATGTCTATTAATATGCAGTAATATGTTACATAAACTTTAAACGTTCATAAGATACTGGTCATGCCATACCAAGTAAGGCTGCAGCAGTTTAACCCTCGAGTATATTGAACTGAGTGTGGGGGACTTATATTGCTTATGAATTCAACTTTTTATTCATAAGAGGAAGATTGTGTAATTTTTTCTCTAAAAGCTACAGTGTCACTTTTTAAGGGTCGTCACAAGCCATTCTGGGAATAGTAGAAATAGATGAGGCAGGTTGCATTGCCAATTGTAAGCTGGACTTTTTTTTTAATGATAAATGTTATCAATGAGTTACAACATGATTGTGATGTTTTCTGTTTTTTACTCAGGCCCCACAAAGAGAAGCCCAGGGCCCCCCAGCCAGCAGGGCCCAGTAAAGTGGTCCAGTCTTCCCCCCTGCAGCACTCCTTTCTCACAGATGTCTCAGACGTGAGAGAGATGGAGGGGGGCCTCCTCAACCTCCTTAACGACTTCCACTCAGGCAAACTGCAGGCTTTTGGTAAGACAACCTTGATCAGAGAGGCCACCGAGGGAATATTCTGTTACAGGCTGAAAATAAATCCAGTTGAAAAGTGTCTTTGTTCCATGAATCAGATTGAAATCAAATAGCTGTGGTGCTATTTTTAGAACATCTGGTGCCATGGAAACACTTTTGACTTCTTTAAGTTGCAGGAGGATTGCTGCAAGAGATTAGAGAAGTTTCACCTGTCTGGTTAAACCCATCTGATATCTAGGTAAGGTGTGCTCCTTTGAGCAGCTGGAGCATGTGCGCGAGATGCAGGAGAAGCTGGCCCGACTGCACTTTAGTCTCGACAGCCACGTGGAGGAGCTTTCAGAGGACCAGAGGAAGTGTGCCTCTGACCACAACCTGGAGCACCTGCTCTGTAACGTAAGCACAAACCACCAGAGCAGCACACGGTCATCCTCATCTGTGTTTTTTTTTCCTCTGATAAGAAAGAGACATATAATCTCAGTTTTCATATTGACCTTTAGGACATTTAGAATATTCAGTACACCTTTAAATTTCACTTTTTGCATGCCAAAACTTCCCCCTAGATTACAAGAATGTACATATACATATCACATATTGTTTCTGTCCTTGTGGATAAACCACTGAAACAGCATCATGTGACACGAAAACTTTCCTCTGAAAATCTATTCCAGTTGAGTTTGGGTCAGCAGAGTGAGGCAGGTTTCACTGTTGGTTTTGCTGACAGTCTCGCCTAAGGAAGTGGACTTAAATACTTACACATAACACACAAACTTTTAAAATCAGAATGCATTTTCCAGCTTGTTCCACACACTGGCTAGAGCAAATAAATAACTATAAATAAAGTCTATTATTTGGAAAAACATAATATCAAACTAGGAGGGACTTGGATTTTAAAGTACAGGAGTAGTTTAATTATTAACTGTCCACAAAGTGTTATGGAATATTGCATTAGGGCGATAGTGATATACTACTGAAATGTGGTTTAATGTTTGTTCTTTTGAAGCTTTTTAAGTTTGTATAAGCAGTGTTCAAATTGTCGCATGCGTTGCTTAGTTTCTAGGATGTTTAAATGTTAAATATTATCCACAGCACAAACAGTGATGTGTCATCCAAGAACTTTCCATTGTTGGCATGTTTTGCAGCTCCTAGTTACCCATGCCAGGAGCTGGTATGCTGGGGCTGTGTGGGGAGGTTTGAGGGAGGTGAGAACAAGTCTTCAGCTCATGACAGATGCTGCCGCCACGGGTACTTGCTAGTTGTAGTCACGGTGGCTAATTGAGCCGCAGAGCAGATGGGCCGTGAAGTGAATTTCTTTTGCGTGAAGGGAAATTGACCATTTGCTGTTGTAAACAATGTAGTTGGATGATGGGAATTCAAATATTGACTTGACACACACAGGCTGTTATGTAATACGGTCGCATGTAGTGATTACTCACCTTGCACTACCACATTATTTTCTATTTTTGGCTGTTTTCTATTTTACAATACACAAGTCTCATCCAGTTGTTCATCTGTTCCCACAGCTGGAGGAGCTCAGCACTTCCATGTATCCTTTCCTAATTGAATGACTGTTTTATGGAAATCACTCAGCACTTTGGGGATAGACACTGGATTTAAATAGCCAGTTTTTCAGTTGAATGTGCTTGTGTGTGAATCCTTAATGTGTCTGCAGACAAAAGCTTCACTTGGCTGAGAACCAGGATCTGCCCAAGACATCTGGTCCCTGACCAAGTGAGGTGCGGAGGATGGCGACCACACACTCATTTTTTCCCAACATCTAACCAGTCCAGGTTGCCATGGCATTGATCCAGCTGCCTTAGTAACAGAATGGAAAGATCCAGCGGAGGAGGGGCTATATTTCCATTTGGTCTGTGACACCAAGGGAACAATACAGTGACTCAAAGCAGCAGAGCATTTAATGAACACGCAACCAAAACCATAAACCCCTCACTCATGGCACAAGAAATGATAGAGGGTTTATTGACCAGTTGTGTCACAACAACATGTTTTTAGGCTTTCAGCATGCTCTTGGCTTCAACGAACTTGGCTCCAGTTATTAGTGACATCATTTGGTTAGAAATAAGTGAATACAGGTGTAGTATTTGTGTTTTTTCCAACAGAAAAAAAGCACATTTCATAACTGTAAGAATTTTTATCATATCATACAATGCAGTGTCTTTTGCATATTTTCAGAAGCTATTTGTGCTAGCAAAGGTAAGAAATTTGAGCCATACTTGAGTAGCAAACATTTGGCCCTTGTCGACAAAGGCACTGTGGTTAGCTCAGAGTTTTAAAAGGGAGTTTTCACTTTTGCTATTATTCTGAATACACGCATTCATTTTTATATCTTTGCTTTTTCAAGTTTAATACTGGAAAACAGACTGGATTTGATAACAGCAGGGTTTACCTTTGTTATAATGAAATTTAAAGGGACTGTGAGGAGCCCCAATTGTATGTTAAGTAACTTACATACAACGATCAGCCACATTAAAACCACTGACAGTTAAAGTGAATAACATTGATGTGTAACATTGACCATCTCACTACAGTGCAAGGACAATATTCTGCTGGGAAACCCTGGATCCTACATTCACGTGGATGCCAATTGACACAAACCATCTGCCCAAACACCCTTGCAGATCAAACAGCCCCCCCCCCCCAAAT
>JBBPCS010000374.1:10277695-10319242 GCA_037974645.1 Hollardia meadi | reverse complement strand
CCAGGACCCAGGGTTTCCCACTAGAACATTGTACTGTAGCCATGATCAATGTCATTCACTTCATCTGTCAGTGGTTTGAAGGTTGTGGCTGATCGGTGTATATAAAATGGTTTGTATGTTTTTCCAGTGTCCTGCTACTGTATCCATTGACACTGATGGTTTAAAATAACTTGAGTTGGAGGGTTTTATCAGTGCTTTAATAGGATTGCCTTTCGACTTTGTTTTTGTGAATGATGTCCCAGTAGAGGATCCCTTCAAGTTAGTCCATGCTACTACTGAAGTGCTATAAAATCACCTACTGTAACAGTAACATGTAGCTCACAGGGACTCTGCAAAGTCTCATATTCTCATTCCTCTCATGACACTGTGTTGGACAGTACATTCACAGAGCAATGCAACTGGCGTAATTCTCTGTACAGTACAATTTCAAAATGGCAGCTACTTTCATAGTTAAGAGTTTATGGGCTGAGATTATGATTTGTATTGTATTAAATTCCAAACTTGGCAGTGATGCACCATAGCCATAATATTTAATTCCTGAAAAGCCATTCAAAGTGATGTTAGAGATCAATATAGAGCAAAACATGTCAAAGCAATGGTGCATTCAAAATGTAATATAAGTATTTTTTACTGCTTGCAAAGCCTCCATCTTTTGCCTGGATCACCTCTACAGTGACATAATGCATTTTTCATTCTGGTTACTCCGTCGAAGATGCTCCAAAGTAGGGCTGCGATTAAAGGCTATTTTAGTTTCAATTAATCAATTTCTTTTTTAGCCTTTAAAACATAAGAAATTATTGTAAAATGTCCATGATGTGTTTACTAGATTCCAAGGTGATGTCCTTACATCTTGTTTGGTCCAAACAAAAGTCCTAAATGTTATCAAATTACAATGACAGAAAACAGAAAATGTGATGCTAAATTTAAGTGAATTTAGAAATTTCTTCAAAGAAAAACTTAAAACAGCTCGTAGATTATCAATAGTCGCAGATTAATTTTCTGTCCCTTCAACTAATCTGTCTTTCATAGTCAGCCATTTTCTGTTATTTTACATATTTTCCAGCAGACTGGTTACCTTTAGAGTTACATAGGAATTAGTCAAAACACGGATTCAGTAACTGTACCTGTTAATAAAGGTAAATTAAGTAATTTAAAAGGCATAAAATGTGTGTTTTTTGGATACATTTGATTCACTTTTCATTAAAAGCCGTTAAATGTAACTGTCAAGTTTAGATATCGATAGCTGTGATCAATCTATGTGATCGATCTACCCCACTTCCAATCCCATTCATATTTGAATGAGGCACCCGGAAGTTAGTTTTACAGAAATAAAACACTTTATTTATATATCAATCTGTCTCTGCTCTTGCTCACAAACAAGTTCAATATAATTTAACAATAGATGAGTTAAAAGGCTTGAAGACTGGCACTGTACTGATACAGAATCAGATCTGGGTCTTCACTGTTTCTCAGGCAACCACTGGAGTAAAGCTGCTCCTTTTCCTTTCACGCTGTCCTCATCCGGGAGAATTTGTGCAAACCCAACCTCGATCTAGGCATCAGTGTACATACATATCTACTTTACAAAAATATACACAATTTTGATCCTGCCAGTAAATTTTGATCATGCAAAAAAAGAAAAAAGAAAAGGACAGACGGCATCAACTCAGCACATCATTGACAGGAATTTTAAACCATTACTCAATAGATAAATTATAAACTGTACCATCATTATACAGCATACGATTACAGATTAAGCTAATACTGTGCAAATACACATTTGAGCTGTACAAAGGTATTTTGTACTATTTTTGTTAATATCAATTCACAAATCTTCAAAACAACTACATAAGACATTTCGAAAGTATCACATTACATTTGATGAAAGAGCAAAAATATACACTTTTCAGGTCCCTTTCTTCTGTCTCGTCTTTTTGTGCATTTCAACTTTACATTCTGCAACAGTGTCTCTGATTTGTCTACAGTCCATGCTTTATGGAAAAAAGCAATGCCAATCATTAGATGGTAAAATGTAAAACTCATGAAGTCTATCATGATAATGAGCTACCTTTTCAAAGTGCAAAGAGAGCAGGTTGAGTATGCTCTCAACCTGCTCTCTCTCAACCTGATGTCAGTTTTTTACAATTGTCCATGCTTCTGTACCAGAGGAAATCTCACTGAGATAAAAAGAAAGAGCTCCTATTTTTAAGGACTGTCTCTTTATTGATATAAAAGTGCAGGCACTATAAGAAATGTAGAACATCTCTGTCTTCAAGTAAGGTCAGTGTTAATGTTCTTCTCTTCCAACGTCTGGATGTGTTTGGATTCTGTTTTACTTTTAGGACAAGGTCCTCAGTACCTCATTTAAACTTTTATGGACATTGGCAGGCTGAGAGGCAGCACAGTCAATCAGGCTGGGCCCCATCTGGGCGTAAAGGGCTTGGCACAGGTTGGCGGTAGCACCCCTCACGCTGCTGCCACGGCCATGAATGGTGCCGCTGTGGGTAGAGGTGCCCAGGAGGTGCCACAGCAAGGGGAGCACTTTCTGCTCCACCATCTGGGGCTTTCGAGGGTAGAGCTCTGTCACAAGTTCTGGAGAGAAAGTGAGAAGAAACAAGAGGCGGTCAGACATGCAAACCAATTTGAGAGCTAAGGCTAAAGCCCTACTACACTGTTCAGTTATTATAACAAACATACCTGCAACCTTTTCGATAAGATCCACCTTTGCTTTGCCATTTAAAAATTGAGCCTTGGTGCAGAGTGGCTGGAGAAGAAGTATGTTATCTGTTGTGAAAGCAAAAGAGAATCATTAAGTCAAATAAAGATAATTCTGCAACTTGACTGACCCTCTAATTTCAACTCAAGCAGAAATATGTAAATGCTCAAAATGAGTACCAAGATTTAAGATAAGTGCATTAATAGCTCCAATAGCAGCAGAGTAGATAGCGTTGTTCTTAGAATTGAGGTGATTGTCCACGATTGCTGGGACCAGGATGTTGACCACTTGGGACAGATTGTCTTTCAACAAGTGGATGATTTTCTGTAGAGCCTCCAGGGCATACAGGTTGACCTTACTGTTGGACTCCTGCAGCCTGGCCTTGAAGGCATCAAACACCTGAAATAAGGAAAACCAGTGGGGTAAAAACAAGGGTCTGTTTGGTGATGTTCTCATGATAAAACTGAACTGTATGATGGTAATTGAGAAAGCACATAAAGAAATACTGAAAATACTAGGACTAACCGGGAATATACTATTGATGACCATGTTGGGGTTGTGCTGGCAGTCGGCTGCTAGCTGGTCAATTCCCTTGATCCTCTCTCTGAAGTCCTTTGAACTCAGCAGACCTGAGATCTGCTTAATGTATTCGGTCTTGTCTGCAATGCTCTTTGTCTGAGATCTACAGCTGTAATGGCTATTAGATTCTCTGCAGATGATGCAACACACCAAATTGTTTACAAACTTGTATGAATAGGGTACAAAATGTATTAGCAGTTTGTGTAGGCTCCACCTCTATTTAAAGGCAGAATTTGATGTTTACACTGCTGTACTGGTTGATATTTGATATACCTGTTGGTCTGATTGAGTGGCTCCCTGGTGAGAGATGAGGCTCTGACTGTACCACTTCCTGGGAGGGAGCGTCTTCCCCTGGCTGACTGGGTGTCTTGAGGCATCTCACCAAGACCCTAAACCCCCCCCCCCAACAATCTCTAGGTAAAAGGGCAGTGGGACCTTTAGTAGATATACCAATGGAATAAACACAAAGTGGAAAAAACACTGTACCTTTGTCTTGAGAGTGAAGACGATGTCTCTGACAGTCAGCAGGTCTTTGGTGGGGATGCATTTCTCCAGGATCTTGTCAAAGTCAGGGTGGGATGACAGGGACAGAAGCATTCGACGTCCAAGGAACCTGTGGGTTGAACCAGTTTAATAGTGAGAACTCAGACAGTAAGTCTCACAATCTGTATTCTGTAATTTCTGGTGTCTCAGCAGTGATGCTATCCTTGGCCTTGCAGATGTCATGCCCATAAATCAGCTGTTATTATTTTATTTTAATGTAATTTAATATAATTTTAAAATAATTATTTCAGTAATAGTAAATCATGCATCAACCAGAATGCAGGTGTATATTATGCATTGCATTTATGCTGCTGTACTGTAATGCATTATTTTGAAAAAAATAGCTTCAATCCAATAGACAACCACAAAAAAACTAAGGCATCAAAATTCACCATCGGTTGAGTTAAATCCTTTCTGACAGTATCAACAAAAACTGAACATTATACCCTAATTTTAGATTGCATTACATTGTATTATACATTTATAGTCATTCAGTGGATTTCCTGGCATTTGCCAACCAACTGAAAACATAAAAAAAATGCTGTAAACATCAAATCTTTTGGACGAACTCATATTTTGTATTTAATTTTTTTCCCCCAATATCAGATGTTTTTTATTTGCTATTAAATGGCCCAGAATCTTCCACAAACCACAATTAGGATTATCTGTGATCAACTTGCAGACCCAACCACTGTCTCTTTCCTTACACTTAGGTAGAACAGAAAATATTAATGAATCCCACAAAAGATCATTTGCAGAAAATCTGATCTGTGTGTACAAACATAAATGGGGCCCAACTTGTAAAAAACCTAACTCATAACACAATGCAGCCACAAAACAAAAAATGTCTCTACATACCTGGCTTCCTGTGAGGAGTCTTGTGTGAGTTTGGTGACGGCAGGTAAGATTCTGTCTGTGAGATCTTTAACTCCAGAGAGAAGACGGACAGCACCAACCTTCTCTACCAGATTCGCCAGATGCTGGGCGGTGCATTTTCTCACAATAGCATTGAGGTGACTATTAGAAGAGGGGAAACCAATTCAGCATTGAAAATTTTAAATTTGAAAAAAATATTTGGTATTAAGAATAGTGTACCCACAAATTTGCCCTCCTAGCACTCCACCATGTGTATATGTACCCACACATACTGACCTCAGTCCCCCAGAGAGTAGAGCACAGATGCTACGAGTGGGTGTGCAGTGCTGCACCATGCAGTCCAGTGCTGCATCCACATCCTGCCTAATGAAGGCGTTACTCTCCCCGGCCTTCTGCAGTAAAGCTTTAACCGTCCCCTCCAGCTCCTGGTCCATTGCCTTCTGCAAGTGGGTATACAGGTCGCCCAGCGTACATACTGCCACCCTGGACACACCTGACCGCAGGTTCTTCACCTGAGTAAGATGGACATTATTAATACATCACAGGAAACAGGATCATCTCAGCATCAAACAACAGGAACCAGAGGCAGATATTAAAGTCATCTATCTGACAAAAGTCGATATAGAGATCAGGAGTGAAGCAGTTCGAATTCAGATTCAAAGTGAACCAGCAAAATGAAAACAAGTCAAAATGATCTGGAAGTGTTATATACAACAAGTTATATACCTCTTGAATGAGAGACAGGCAGACATAATGAAGCCTGCCCTGTAGTGTGTCCGAGTGGTAGTGAGCCAGACTGCGCAGGAACGTCAGACCCTCGATCTTCTTCTCCCTGATGTTAAAAAAGACACAGTTGGTAACCATATTTTATAGATTTTGTTAACCAGATTTAAAGATACGGTTCCTGTGTAGATGTAAGATGCAGTGGCTGTGTTTCTTTACAAAATGTACATAAATGTATAGCAAAGGATTTTGTTACCCCACAAATATCACAATATTTGGAATGACTGTAATTTAATATTTCTATTACAGTATTCATTAGATAACCAATACCTGAAATGCATTTTTCATGCTACTGTATGTTGTAAACCTTTGTAGGATCCATGATTTGAGTTATGGTTCTCTCACCAGTCTTCAGAGCTCAGCAGGTTTAAGCTCTGCGTCAGTGCCAGGTCAGGCTTGGAAAACGGACACAGCTCCCCAAGCTCAGAAAGGTTTTTCTTGTGGCCTATATTACCAGGGGACAGCTCATCTAAATGGGCCGTCAGACACCACACAGCACACAAACACACACACACACACAGTCTCGTGTTACATCTCTATCAGTCTGAAACAAGTAGTGTGTGTGTGTGTGTGGGTGGCGGTGCATTAACAGCAGGCTGTCAAAACAAAACATGTGGCAAACATCTTATTCACCCATGCTCTGATGGCTCTGACAGTCTAATTAATGTTCCAACATTTTTTATAACAAAAACCTGTTAAAGCACTGGCTCATCTATTTATTATGCAGTGAAATACAGCTAAATTGCAAGAAGCTGTCAGACCAATTGGGAGATGATACATAGCATCAATACAAAGATTCACAGTGACATTTTTAGTTGTTTAAAATAACAGAAGATTGAGCTTAACATTTAGTGCAGCCGGTAGATGAAGTCTTCTGATGAAGTGTTTTTTAGATCTACTAACCTGAGCTGTGGGACAGCGATGGTCGGGTTCTGCCGAGGCTAGGAGCCCTCCTCAGACGGGACAGGTTTTTGGGGTTGGGGGGCACTGTGGGGGGGCTTGGCTGGTGGGGCGGAGTGAAGCATTTGGTGGGGCTTTGGAGTCCTGGTGGGCTGACAGGACTGGCGGGGCTGAGAGTGGACTCATCAGAGAGAAGGTCTGCTTTGGTGGAGGTCAGTGTGGTGCCGTTCAGATGTAGATCTACATCAGGGAAAATTAACATTTCAAGTCATGAAGCTAAGGAATTCTTTGGAAAAGCTTCTTCATAACTAGTAAAAATAAAGTTAAAATCAGAAAATGTAAAACTAGCCAGAATTTAAGCAAATTAATAACAGTTGGCTAAGGTTCACAGATCTCCCCCTTGCCTTTGATGATTAATAGTTTATTCTCCTCAGTGGGTAAGTCAGACAGCATCTGCCTGACTCGGTGACGAATCTTGTCTCGTGTGTGGTCCCCTTGACTGAACTGCCCCTCTTGCTGATCCAGACACTGCAGCTGCATCTTATCCCGGCTAAACCTTGCATTCTTCACCCTCTGCTGCACATGCAGTGGTAGAAAACACACCAGGTGGGACATTAGTAACTGGAAACTTTGTATGATGTACTGGGATTTACCACTGGACAAAGTGTGACTAACCTTAACCTCTTCTGGACGCGGGCTGTCATCACTGTCTCTGTGACTGCCAGACAGAGTATGACTGCAGATGCCTGCTGAGAGATCAGTGGGGGGTTTGGCCACAGAATCACCCTGCTCAAGTGACGAGGCAACTCCTGGACAGCTGGAGGACACCGCAGTGCCAAACATGCCTGAGAAGCATGAGGGGGATGTTAGATAGCTGATGCAAGTAACTTCCATGTTAAATGCACAGTGTGTAATGTCTGCTGATAGGGGTACTTCAATCAAAACAATGAAAAAAATAGAATTACTGCCTCGCGGTTGTATGCCTCTGCTCACCAGTCAAGTTGCAATTTATATCCGTGTCTGTCCGGACTCATATAATATACAGTATGTAGTGACTGACAGAGAGCTTTGTCACATGGAGTAACGACAATCCCCTAAAACTCAATATCAGCAAGACCAAAGAGCTTGTGGTGGACTACACAGCTTCAAATATGGATGTTGCTGCAAAGAAGCTACAAATTCTAAAACATGGATGCTCCATACACATGTTCAACCCGGCAGGACAGAAGATCTATACAATCAGCACAGTTTCAAGGTGGGCACCCAAGATTAGTGTCACTAATTTAGTATCTGACCAAATGTGAAATATGGTCATAAAATCTCCCTTTCTGTTCCTGAGTTATGGTGTTGAATACCGGCCAGAAAAGTGTTTTTGCAGAACATTATGATGTCACAGTGAAGTAGACCTTTGACCTTTTTGATATAAAATATCATCACTTCATCATTTTATAGTCACCATTTTATATCATTGTTAGACATTTGTGTGAAATTTTGTCATAATTAGAGTATGAATTCTTGAGTTATGACTAAAAATTTGTTTAATAGGTCACAGTGACCTTGACCTTTGACCTTGACCACCAAACTCTAATCAGTTTATCTTTAGGTCCAAGTGGACATTTGTGCCAAATTTAAAGACATTCCCTCAAAGCGTTCCTGAGATCACAAGAATTGAACAGACATGAGGTCACCTTTGACCACCAAAATTTAACGCTTGTGGCAAATCCGAAGAAATTCCCCAAAGATGTTCCTGAGATATTGCGTTCAAAAGAATGGGACAGACGGATGGACAACACGAAAACATAATGTTTATGGCCACGGCATAAAAAAGGCATAGTTTGATGACGTCATCAAATAGCGTGGGATAATAGGAATTGTCTTCATTGTTTAACAACAACCACCACCACTGCAGATGAAAATCTATCTGACATGACTCAGGCAGAAGTGAACATGGACGTGAACATTTTTATTCACGTTACAGTCACGTTCGCCAACTTCCTTCCCCCTCAATCGCTGACGCTTCATCTGATGTTTCCCCTGAAGTTAAAGGGACAGGCGACCAAAATAAATGCACCGTTACCTTGAGTGAAATTACAGATTTCTCAGGGTTTGAATATTGTTGAGAACATTTGGGATAATGTAAGTACACCGCTCCACAAAATATGTAACAAAAGTCTGGTTGTTTATAGACATTTTAATGTGGAAATGATACATACGATATCTTTAAACTTCAGACCACAGAGTGGACATCAAGCTGCTCAACTGCTAAAAGAATCAGTAATGAGATCTATATAAACTCAATATTTTTAAACAGTGGACAGTTGGACTGTCTATGTTTGTATGTGACAAGAGGTTTATGGGAACACAATGCCCACTGCAAACATTGGCTTTCCTCTATGCAGCTCAGACAGCGCTTGGGAAGCATGACACTTTCACTCTGTTGTAAAACAGCAGTAAGCTGGAACACCTTGGCAACTGAAAAGAATACTGGACAACAAAATGAGGATTTTCAGAGACTGACCTCTTCCAATGACTCCTTCAGGCACATCTGTGGGTGGTGAGCTCCTGCTGCTGTGGCTATGAGATCCTAAGAATCAATGGATTGGAGGATTGGATTTAATTATTTTAGCACACAAAATATTATCGTCAGATAAATCCAGGAAAAAGCTCTGTTCTGTTTGACATTATCATTGACTGACCTTTGCCATGCTTCAGAGCTTTGACTGTTTCCCGGACGACTGGTTTGATCAGCGGAGGGGACGGTCCTTTCATCTCTTCCTCAATTTTGATTGCTCCGTTGGAGTAAGTGACTCTCTGCCCAACAATACCCACCTCAGACGACAGCTCGTTCCTCTGAGTCATTCCTTGAAAAAACAGAAAACAAAGATGTAAATAAGATAAATTAAAGAATAAAACAGATTGGGATAAAACTATATTATTCCTTTTATACCTTGAAGGCTGCTGAAATCCATGGACACAGAAGACCTCAGATTTGCAGAAGGCACTCTTGCAATGTGAGGTTTCATTCCTGAAGAGGCTGAGTTTCTGGGGCTGTTGACAGATGTGACAAGTGAGAAATGATGCTGTAACACTGCTTGACACTGTTCAATACAAACAACACCAGATGGGTACCAAGTTACCACAGCTTTAACATGTGAGCAGGTGTGTGACAGCAAAACAATTAAGTAAAATATAACAACAGATACCTAAGGGGACAAATTTCCCCACACACTGTAATTACTCATTACAAATTAAACATAGCCCAGTTTGAATAATAAACTAATAATACAATTATTTGAAAACATTTTATACAGTATGTATATTTTAATACAGCTCCCACGTGGTGAAACATGCAGTGTTTTTTCCGTAATATTGGGCAGTGGTGGAGGGACTACAAAAGCAATATAACTGCAGCAAACTGTGGATCCTTTACCTGGTTTTGATGCCATTGAAGCTGGAGTTGGCGACTGAGCTCAGACTGGAAAGACCACTCTCACTGGCTGAGTTGGTAAGCATTGGAGAGGTGTGTGATGGTGAGTCCAGACCCAGGTCCAGCCTCACAGCTGAGTCAGGGCTGTCTGGATCTGGATCTGAACTGTTCATGCTCACTTTGGCCCTCTTCTTGGCAGCGCTGTTCCGCAAAGAGCGAAGGGAGTTCAGCATCTGTGAGCAACACACAAATTGTCACATATTGGCATGAAGCGAAATACTATTTATAGAGCCAAACTTCACCCTGCTGGACTAGCAGACTCATGCATGTGTACTCATCTGTACACTCATCTAGTGTCCCTTAACACTAGAGTGTTTCTTTAAGGACTCTCCGATGCTGAGAGTGCAGGTTGGAACTTGCAGAGCCCTATATTTTCCAGCAGAGCCTTTCTAAGGGAAAAACTGTTTGCTGACCTCCTGCATGTCCAGAGGATCATCCTCTTGTGGATCTTGCACCACACTGATGCCATCATCAGGGTCCAAATGAAAGTTCCTCTCAAGCTGATGACTCTGAGGGCTGCCTGGAGCAGTGGACCTCTGACCATTATGGGACTGGACCTGCTCTGCTGTAGGGACAACTGGCGAGAAAGATAGCGTTGCCCTGGTGCTGCTCAGAGCCCGACGGAATGATGAAGTGGAAGAAGAACTCACAAGGGAGGCACGAAGAGGCCAGGGAGAGGGAGATGGTCTGCTAGCGAGATGGTCCCCTGAAAGGGGTAGAACAGGGAGGGTAAAAAAACTGATGATACAAAGAGGCCACAACATTTTTACATTCAGTTGACAGATCCACTTTTTTGTCTGAGATTACCCTTTGTTGCACCTGTTGTGTCTCTCCAGGGGCTGGTGTCTTGCTGGTGAGGGCTGTTCTCTCTCTTGTTGGGCCAGGTGTTGGACATAGAGAGGGACGAGTCTGCGTGACGGCGGGACAGTGTTGGAGTAAGAATGCCTCCTGGGAGTGTAGCCAATGGGTAGGAGGGCAGCAGGAAGGAGCCGGATGTGGTGGGATTCGAGGGGAGGGAAAACGTGCGCTCAACACTAGGGTTCATAGAGAGCGTGCATCCCTTGGGTGCCACTGTAAGAAAGGGTAGTCAAATGTCAGGAACCAAGGAAAAACTGAGGTGGAAATATGGTTTGTGACTGGCTGAAAACTGTCCATTTAACAGACTCAAGTTCTTTGTTATATTTATTATTATTTGAACGTTTTTTTACATGTTCTTATCTACATGTAAAAAAACGTTCAAAAGGATCTTTTAAGGGTTGGACATTTATGGAAAATAAGCAGATAATTTTGAGCTAACTCTTACCAACATCTGTGTCAGAGAAGTTGGTGGTTTTAAAGATGCCAGGGTCTAAATTGAGGCTTCCACTTCTTCTGAGGCGCGCAGGGGACGCCCGTCTTCTGGAGGACTGTGGCTTCTGAGGTTCTGCTGAACCTAGATGGATAGTATACTGCCATTTACACTACTAAAACAGGGTTGCACAATACTCAAATAACTTACATGACAGTAATAATTCCCCTGTACACCAATGATTTTAAAGTGTACAAAGGCAGGATAAAACAATTATAACTTCTGGAATTCTGCTGGGTTTACTTTAATTTCTAAAGGTTACCCTACTCATGTAATGTTGTAATCAAGCTGTATGATACACTATGGGAAATTATATATAGTTTGGAATAATCCCACTACTTTGACTTGGACTGTTGCAGAGCCAAGTTTTATTATTTTTACTCCAATAGTTATTTCATTATCGCGTACAGCACTATGACTAATATTGCTATTTATGTGTTAAATTTAAGTTACTTATTTATATCCCTTTGCCTTAATAAATCTGGGTGGGAAATGGTAAAGCAGCTCTTGCCCCTCCCTCATTACCACTACCAAAGTGCCCTTGAGCAATGCCCTTCACCCCAACTGCTCTAAGAGAGCTGCTCAGTGGCCAGCAGATCAGACTGTGGTTGTACTGGGCAGCATCCAGGTGTGAATGTGTGTAACTGTGTGAAAATGATCAGGACTTTCTTGCAAAAGACTCTTCACTCAGTGAAATTTCACTGAATAAAAAGGTTTAAAAAACGACTTCCTACCTGTTGTTGTAACGAGTAGAGAATGGTATTCTGGTATTCACTCTTTCTACTCTACTCTGCCCAGGGTCTTTAAAAACCCTTTTTAATACATACTTTAATATCTGTGCCTGATGATTGCACTGAACGAATGTTCAAGTCAAATATGCTGTTTTGTCTTAAATAGTCCTTAAGTTCAGATATTTAAAAAAATGTATCCTGACTAATGATCAACAGTATTGGAGAGATTAGAGTGATGGTGGTTAGATTGTTTACTTTACTGAGGTAGTAAAAACTGTTGGCAAACTTCACAGCCATAAATTCAAAACGTTTCATGTCCACTCTTGCTTGTGAAAAAAGACTGTTCAGCACACAGACGTTATGTAGTGGGGGGGTCACACATAGCTGCAGCCATAAAAACAGGACATTGACATAATAATGTTACCAAAGAGCGGAAAAAGCTAGCAAAGCAAACAATGATTTTTATAGGGTATGACAAAAGACACTGCATTCAAATATTCTAAGAACACCTCCTTTGATTGTAATCTTCATTTAAGGGTTACCACAAGCATGTGTCAACAAGTTGGCAACAATGCCATTAGTCTCATACAAATTATTGCATAAAATCTCCATTACAGGACTTTTTCTTTTTTTTTAACTTTTACTTTTTTTCTGCTTGTGCCCC
This sequence comes from Hollardia meadi, assembly GCA_037974645.1. Classification (NCBI taxonomy): domain Eukaryota; kingdom Metazoa; phylum Chordata; class Actinopteri; order Tetraodontiformes; family Triacanthodidae; genus Hollardia; species Hollardia meadi. Next base: position 10,306,615 of record JBBPCS010000374.1, on the reverse strand, counting down.
AATGGATGGGTAGTCAGCTGATGGCAAGTCATTTTTAACTTGATGAAACTGACAAACTGCTACCTACGATCCCTTGCTTTAGTTACAGCAGCAGTAACATCAATTATTTGCTGTGCTTTATTGACTGATATTCACCCAGTGCACAAATCTCATACAGTACTCTACTATTTACTACATTTACTACTAATGTAGTAGGGTAAAAGTTGTTCCATGCAGACCATACAGTGAATCTCACAATGTGAATATTTTTAGGTAAAATTATACCAATTTTACAACTATTTTCTTTGTTGGTTATAGATTAATTGTGTCCATAACATGCCCGGCAGGCTGTAAGAGGCAGTTTAGATTCTAAACAGCTGGTGAGTGGTATGGTTTGATGGTCTCTTCTGGTGTGTTGTGAGACTGGCATGACACTTCTCTGCCATGCTCATCTCAGGGCTTTTGATGACATGTGGCACGGTGACTCCTCTGACTCAGCATTCTAATCCAATTTAAAGTTGCTCTAATTTGAGTCCAGCTAAAGTTGCCCATGACAACCGGTCAACTGTACTTGTCACTTCATATGGAATAAATGTGATAGTAATGTTAAGAGAATGAAGCATTGGCACTTACTGAAACTGGGTATGTAGGTCTCTGGACTCAGCTTCCTCGACAGCGGAAGGAAATCCTCACCAGCCACCTATTAGAAGACAGAAAATTATTTCTTTTAAAAGCAACAACAGGGGATGAAGTGTAATTCCATCCACTGGCCTGAACAAAGGCATCTAGCAGATACTTGGCCAGCTCAGACAAGAGATGCTGATGTTTGGGTTTATCTTCTACTACTGTAAATAGACTGAACTGTATGTACACAACATCTTTTGTTCTCAGGAAACCTAAACTGCCAAACTGTCTGCAAAATGCGAAATTTTTAATTCTGGTATTGTGACAATCCTAAAAGGGAGAGACAGAGTGTGGCTGTGGTTAGTCCCACTGCCTAATCAACACTCATCGAGGAGCACTTGGTGTGATTGCAATCAACACCAGAGCTGCAAATAAGCCATGTTTTACAAGTATAATCCTGTGATATTACCAATTATGTTTCACACCCACTTCAGTGAGTGTGCTGTGTGGTAATGGGTTGCTGGGAAACAGACACTGCTGTAAACAGGTTTTCCAAATGGAGGCTCTAAGCTGGATAATAGTTTCCAAAACATAATACAGTATAGTCAATTAATACCTCATGAACAAAGCCACTCAACTCAACCAGTGGATATTATTAGAATAGAACTGATCCGAGCTAATGTTTAACAAATCATTCTAGTTTGTTAGATAATGATATAGTATGTATTCCACATTACATCCTTTAACCCAAAGTGGTAGGTTAACCCTGATTGTTACAAGGCCTATTCTCAAGACAATGGATGCTAATTTTTGCAGCAACAGTTTCACTGGGCATGGAAATAAGTCACCAGCTGTATTTCATTCAGAAACAGTGTCAGTGATCCTGAAGTGCCCTGAGATTTTACCCATGTGCTCCTCTCTGTTTATAATGAATTGTGAGAGACATATTCAACAATACAATTCAGACTATTAGTGCCCTGCCAACAGATAGATTCATTTCTAATGATGTAAAAAAAAAAGGGAAAAACTATTTCTTATCAAATATTATGAGCTGTCTGAACAATACATTCCCTATGGAAGGATACGCTGATGATGATCACAAATACACACAAGTAAAGGTTGACTGAAGGGGACACAGAGTTCAATGAAGTAAGATATATAAGATAACACTCCCTCTCTGCTGTACTCCCGCTATACTGCATCAGAAGAGATAAAACTATATGTAGGTTTTGTCACCGAACTCTCTCTGAGAAAAGTGCCACCTATAAGGTTTATTTAGTCTTTTTGGACAGGTGCCTTTGAGTGTGTCTCAGCTAGTTCCAAGAGTAAGTGTAAAATTCTGACAGTAGACAAATTGTTGACACCCCAGATTGTTGAAGATGAATTCATTCTTACTGAGGTTAGCTTTATCATTCCTCTGTAAACAAAGCAAGACTAAAGGGAGGCAGAAAAGACAAGCACACAAAAATAACCTCCTTTCATGCTCCTTGCAATGACTGCACTTGGTAACTGATTGGGAGTAAATCAACATAGATGCTCCATAATAGCAAAGTCAATATGAAAAACACTCTAGTACTAGTGTCTGTACACGCAGCCGAAAAATGACTGATTAAGCCCTAATTGCTTTGGAGTATTTTTAGAAAAAAGGTGGACACTGCTTGTTGATTCAATAGCTGATTAATCAATGTCAATCAATGACAGCAAGGACATTTCCATCTGTTATCAGGATAAACTAACCTACAGTAGACCAGAATATTCCTTTAAGCTGTATCTTATTTTGACTGAGAATCACAGAGTTAATAAAAAACATACGCTTAATCTGGTAATGTTCCCAGATTGCTTAATTATGGCAAGTAGACAATGATGATGGAACCCACCTGTTCAGAGCATTTTCCATTGGGGATAATGCATTGCTGGTCATTCTCAGTGGATGAGAAGTTTGACATTTCCCAGGGTAGTTTGTTCTTCCCTTTACCTGCACTGACAATCCTCCTTTGAAGAGGAATGTCATCGGTGAGAGAGCCTAAGCTGCCATGCAATCGGTCGCAGTCTGGTTCAGTTCTGTGGCTTCTGGCACTGCTTATCCGCCCTCCATTCATCACCCAGTCCAGATCAGCTCCAGAACCATACTGCAGGGAGCACCGCTGTCCTGGTTTGGGCACCACCAAGCCATATTCAACAATCCCTTCTGAAGAGAGTTTTGGAAGGACATGTCTTGCTCTTCTTGCCTGTACAGCTGCCATAAGACCCTCTGCATCCTCATTGAGTTCAACCATGTCCACAGCTTTCATTAGAGGCTGCTTTTTCCCTGTGTCAAGGCAATAGTCAAAAACAGCAAACAGCTCAAGGGTGGCATGGCGGACCTTCCTTTTGCTGTCTGCCAGGTATGGTGCAACCTCAAAACAAAGCTTGGGGATGTTGAAATCCATCCTAGGATGAGTGAGCATAGCTGCCATAATGATGTTAAGGACATCTTCCCGTACCCTTGAATTCTTGTGTTTTAAGTTGCCAGTGACGAGGTCCAATATTTGTTGCGGTGCAACAGTTTTCATCAGCTGTCGAAACACATTCATGTATTCATTTCTGGTGACTGTCCGAGTGTCCCCTAGAGTCTTCAGAGCCACTGAAACTATCTGTTTGAAATATTTGTCTACATTCGTATCAAGCTTCTGGATGAGTACGTTTAAGACTTGTAAGGTGCCAAACAATACTTTAAAATTACTGTCATCCAGAAGTCGTGGGAGAAAATTGATTAATTCTTCAATACTTCCAGATGGGACTGATTTCATGTCCACTTCGGAGAGGATGTGTTTGAGCTCTTGCACCCCATTTGTGCGATTTTGGTAATTCTTCAGGTCCAGAAGTTGCTCATGTAACTCCTGGGAGATCAATCCGGGTATCATTATTAATGGTCTTATGGATGTGGTCAAATTTCAGAATCCAAAGAAACAAACACAAGCCTGTGAGGACAGTAGTATTCCTCCTCTTTGCTTCGTGCTTTCATCCTGAGCGGTTGTTGATAGAAAACCCCTCTCCTGTTTGTCAAGCTGTGAATGCAAATCATAAAATTAACACGAGTATACATAGACTGAAAAAAAATCCCATTTCTTTATAGTCAAATGAACGCAGTGTTCAGAAGACTCGGTAATAATGCATGTAAACGTTACAACACCGCCACATACCTGTACATATTTTAACTGAGGTAGTGTGTTATTGCTTCTCAACATCATGACCGAACACCACAAACTACATTAAAGCGAATGGACACAACCACTTGTGGCTGTCTGACACGGTAGTTACCAGCAGAATGGTTGAGATTACATTTACTGCAGTAAATTACGCTACGTTATTCCCTGTTGTTGTAACATTGCAATTAAGTGTGTTATACGACACTAAGTAATGCCTTCAGTGGGTTTACAATCAATCCCTGACTATGTTAACGTTACCGTTAATGAGCTTTCATTTGTTAGCTAAGGTAACTACATATTATCTAACTGCAACATCGTTAAAACGGTGCTAAGCTAACTCGCTCCAGGCTGACTGGACTAGCAAAGTTAGAAAAACAACAAGAAAATAGACCTTGCATTTCCACAGGTCCTCTTCGGTGACGCTCGACAAGACTACCTTATATTACGTTGTCCAAATGTCCATGTCATGCTGCGGCAGCTACACTTCTCTACGCGCAGACATTTTCCTTAGTTTTTTAAGCTGGTATCTGGAGTGTTGAATGTTTGGAAGCTACAGAAGCGAGAAGCCCACACACATACACACCGAGGCAGCAAAATGGCGAATACACGTCGCAAACTGAGCGCTTCCATGGTGACGCGAGTCCTCTAAGCGATATCATCACCACCGAGCCCCAGCGTAAACTGATTGTAGATAGACTGAAGTGCATATAACAGAAACGCTAAAATATAACAATTAAACAAAACCTTTATCTGGTTTAAGACTCCTCACTGGTACGACAGATTATAAATATCGCGTGTATAGGCTATTGTTTGTTTTGTTATTTGTGCAATTTGTAATAAAGAAAAGTATATATTTCTTATATAAAAATCTATATATATATAGTATATTCTATTTTTGTGTAGTATATTCTATTTGCAATCCACAGATCCACGGGTTTACTAATGCAATAAAGATGAAAATAAAACAAAAAGTAGTAGGTCACATGCCTTAGAATTATGATTGAAATTGTCATCCAGGGATTTCGCCCATGTTGTGGGACACAAAATAAGGTTCATATTTGCATACGTATAAAACACGCACTTTACATTTATGCGACTTTATGCACCATATTCAAATTAGCACATTAAGTTTTTAAATAAAAGACCCATGATGACCTTGAAATGTGATGCATTGTTATGGAGTAAACTACCGAACAGTATAAATCTGTTAAAATTAGCGTCACCTGGACCAGCCACAACAGTAAAATGCCTTTTAGAAATGAAAACATCAGTGATAATTTCATTCAGTATATAACACTGACAATGAGAACTATCACATACTACTCAACACACAATATAATACGGAAATATGAGTATTACATTAAGACGAATAGAATCAAATCTAGTCCGAGCTAATTTTCTACATTTACTTAAATTAAGTTGTTAATGAATGACTTTTTCTAGTAACATTTTATTTATTTATTTATTTATTTATTTATTTATTTTGGGGGGGGTAAGATAAACACACTAAAACTGCGATGAGTGTGTTCTATTGTTATCAAAAGGTCTACAGAGTAATATATTAATTCCTCTCAAAAATACTGGTAAAGTTATCTATCATTGTAACACAGTCTTGGCTTGTTGGTTCCTGACATGAACGTAGCTCTTCCTTGTAAATGGCATTTTATTTTGAAAGCAGCGGAAGTGGGTGTGTTGCTCTGATAATTCGTTAGTATAAGAGCTCATCTGTAGCTGTTTTGTGGCTAGGTTGGTAGTAGGTTGTTTTTCTGATAGCCACCCGGGGTTCCCACTCGTCGTCGCTGAACTCCGCCACTGCAAAATCGGTAATTACGGCGGCACACCAGACGGACTATAGGTTACAGGTTTGTTTTTCTTGATTTGATGATATACAAATGCTATCTGGCAGCTAGCTACAACGTCACGTTTTGTATCTGTCAGCCATGTTACTGTATATCAATCAATGATGCAGCTAGCCACAGTAACCGTGTTTATTTTTAGCAGCTAACCTTCGCTGACTGCAGTGCAATGGAAGTGATATTGGCACTGTGTATTTGTTGGAGTCGAACATTGTTAACAATACAATGATGACATGCATGTCGATGATTGTATCCGTGAATGTGCTATTGCAAATTCCAAGCTGTTGATGGGGTTTACGGTGTTAGCTCGCGCACTAGCTGTCTGCTGATTTAAAGCTAAGTGGGAGCTACGGAGTTTTTATCTGGCCATGTACCCCGTTCAGAAATCAAGCTAAGGCCCCAGTCAACACACTTAACTGTTCACGTTATTGTGAATGAATGTTATCATCATCAATGTCAGCAACATGTAGGCAGTTGACTTGACGGTTAACCTTAAAATGTGTATGCTTTCTAGCCAGTACGGTTGGTTAACTTCAAGCAGCGTCAGGGCTGGAGTAAGAAAATCACGCCTCTTTAGCTTGCAGTTGCATCACAGCAGACCGCTAACAGCGGGTCGGAAAAGCAACACTTCAAAACATCCCTGAATGCATCATACTGCCAGACATGTTTCCTCGACCCTCGCTGTTACATCATGTTGCACAGGCCTATGTTTATTTGAGTTCACAGGCTTGTAATCTCACTGACAAGATGACAGTTGGTTAATTTAAAGTATTTTAGAGCATTTCCTTTGGTTGTTGGCCATATTCAGTTAATTAGAATTTCTGTGAATCGGTAACCTTTACAAAATATCAACACTGCACTGATGTGTGGATTCCTGCTCTCAGATGGACCAGCAGGACCAGTCCTATATGTTTGCCAGTCTGAAAAGGCCTCACTCAGAGCAGCTGCTGCAAGGCCTCCAGCTCTTGCGGCAGGATCATGAACTATGTGACATTGTCCTACGTGTGGGTGATGCCAAGATCCATGCCCACAAAGTAGTGCTGGCCAGCATCAGCCCTTACTTCAAGGCCATGTTTACGGGTAACCTGTCGGAAAAAGAGACCTCTGAGGTGGAATTCCAGTGCATCGATGAGACTGCTTTGCAGGTATGTTTCGAGCCAGCAGACGCCTTATTAACTGCTTGTACCATAATTTTTGTTTATGTGACGCTCTTTCTCTTTTAGGCCATCGTTGAGTATGCCTACACTGGCACAGTGTTTATCTCCCAGGAAACTGTGGAATCTTTGCTACCAGCTGCCAACTTACTACAGGTTAAGCTTGTGCTTAAGGAGTGCTGCTCCTTTTTAGAGAGCCAGCTGGATGCTGGAAACTGTATAGGCATCTCCCGCTTCGCAGAGACATATGGCTGTCATGACCTGTGCCTGGCTGCAACGAAGTTCATCTGTGAGAACTTTGAGGAGGTTTGTCAGACAGAGGAGTTTTTTGAACTGACGAGGGCTGAGTTGGATGAAATCGTGTCCAATGACTGCCTTAAGGTGGTCACAGAGGAGACTGTATTTTACGCCCTGGAATCGTGGATCAAATACGATGTAACTGAGAGACAGCAGCATCTGGCTCAGCTGCTCCACTGTGTTCGCCTTCCACTCCTCAGCGTCAAATTTCTCACCCGCCTATATGAAGCCAACCACCTTATACGAGATGACCACGCATGCAAGCACCTGCTCAATGAGGCCCTTAAATATCATTTTATGCCTGAGCACCGGCTCTCCTATCAGACTGTGTTGTCGGCACGGCCCAGGTGTGCTCCGAAGGTGCTGCTAGCAGTAGGAGGCAAGGCTGGACTGTTTGCGACATTAGAAAGGTAATGATGGAAATATCTAGATGAATTTAAGCACTATTGAAAAGACAACTTTCCAAACTTGTGTATTTTCTATCCCTTTTTTGTGTTCTGCATTGAAAAATAAACTAATCTGATAATGTTTTTTTTTTTTCCCAGCATGGAAATGTATTTCCCTCAGACAGATTCATGGATAGGACTAGCCCCTCTCAGTGTACCTCGATATGAATTTGGAGTGGCAGTGTTGGACCACAAGGTGTATGTGGTGGGAGGCATCGCCACACACATGAGACAGGGCATCAGCTATCGGAGACATGAGAGCACAGTGGAGAGCTGGGACCCCGAAAGCAACACCTGGTCCTCGGTGGAGCGTATGGCTGAGTGCCGCAGCACACTTGGGGTGGTGGTCCTGGCTGGCGAGCTTTATGCCCTGGGAGGCTATGACGGCCAGTATTACCTCCAGTCAGTGGAGAAATATGTCCCCAAGTTGAAGGAGTGGCAGCCTGTAGCACCCATGACAAAGTCGCGCAGCTGCTTTGCCACCGCTGTGCTGGACGGCATGGTGTACGCTATTGGAGGCTATGGCCCAGCCCATATGAACAGGTACTATAATGCAGTACTGAGACTGGATATGATCTGAATTTTTTTTTAATCCTTTGCAAATATACTGTATGTTATGGGCTGTTAAACATAAGGGATTTAAGTAAATTTGTTTGGTAGTTTATTTAATCAACAGGGATGCACAATATTTATCAGACCGATAAATCTTCGGCCCGATAATGGGAAATTTTCTGTTATCGGTTCTCTTATTGGTATTGACCATGGAAAGCAGGGAATTATCGGTGTCGGCTGGAAAAAAAATACACATCGTGCATCCCTATTAATCAATGAATGAACTTGTATGAAAGCGCAAAAACTAAAAGATTTGACACTTATTTGTGTGTATAAAACATGAAATCCCTGTGTAATCTGGACAGCAGCAAGTTTCATGGGTAGGCTCCATAAAGATTAATAAGTGTATCTTGTTCAGTAATTACCCTATATTTAAAAAGAAACTGAATCATTCTGTAGCTGCTCAGTTCAGTAAGTGAAATATGCAACTAAACTTTCTTTGCTCCCACAGATGACCTTTTGACATTAGTAACATATGGTTTTTAAAACTAAATATAATTTGCTCTCTCTGAAAAGCTTCCAGCTCTTTTAGACCTGACCTGGCTTTCTCTCTCAAGGTCTTGTTAGTTATTTGATAGAATTGGCAATCAAGTGAACAATGTCAAGTGTTGCTGAGAAAATGGGCAGAAGTGGCTGCTGAAGTTTCATTGAGAGGGTGCTGCTGGTCTGTTGTTGCTGTGGATCCCTAGAGAGCAATGTCTCTGTTACTTGTTTCCTTGACTCCCCAAGCCCCTCAGGAAAATGTGTTTGGACAGAGAATCTTTGGGGATTATTTTCTTCTCTCCCCAATGGCTATATGTCCTTGCATACTGCAAAAACAATCCTAGATTGCCAGTGTTCCAGTCGCTGTCAAGGGGTTCTCTGGACAAATTTGGTTATTCGACAATGCCATTGGTGCTAGTTGCACCAGGTGTATGCGATCAGACCACCTGAACAGTTGAGGGCTTGAAATCATTCTATAATGTGACTAAATGTTGTGGTATAGTTTGCATTTCCACTTGCAGAGTTTCTTGAAACTTGCTTACAATAGGTATATTATTGCAGCATTCAGCCGGGGGTCTGTTGAGGATTTTCAGAGGGCCGGGAGATCAGATCAATTTACATTTGGACTTTTTAACCATTCTGTGTTGTTATTAATCCTGCTGCATCTACCCCCACACAGCGTGGAGCGGTACGACCCCAGCAAGGATGCCTGGGAAATGGTAGCCCCCATGGCAGATAAGAGGATCAACTTCGGAGTAGGCGTCATGCTCGGCTTCATATTTGTGGTGGGCGGACACAACGGAGTGTCGCACCTGTCCAGCATTGAGAGGTATGATCCACATCAGAACCAGTGGACTGCCTGTCGGCCAATGAATGAGCCACGCACTGGTGAGTTCACGTTATGTCTTAGCTAAATTTGTAGGATACAGAAATGTATGTCGTTGGCTACGTATGACTGTGACATTGTCTTGCAGGTGTGGGCTCTGCCATCGTGGACAACTACCTCTATGTAGTGGGAGGTCACTCCGGGTCATCATACCTGAACACTGTTCAGCGCTATGACCCTATCTCAGACAGCTGGTTGGACTCGAGCGGCATGATGTATTGCCGATGCAACTTTGGTCTGACTGCCCTTTGACCCATGGCCCAACCTGCTAGGACCCAATAAGAGACCTTAGACACAAAGATATTTCTTTTTTGTTGTCTCCTCCTTCCTCCCCACATTCATCCTCCAGGTGCATAGGAGTGCTGCACACCAATGTGAACACCAGAGGAGAGGGAGCCTGCTGGGTGGATGGATGTGCTGGGCTAGCTGGCTGGCTAGAAGGAGACCACGGGCAGGGCTGTGGAGATGAGAAAGGGCTGCAAAGTTGTGCGGAAAAGCAAGGAAGATGATTGGACGGCTGCTGACCTGGGCATGAGGAGACCAATCTACTGCTGCTGGACCACAATGAGGACTCTGAGCCATTTCCCAGAGGATTGTGGGAGAAAACTTGTCACTTTTTGTTGGTAGACGTTTTTTTTTTTTTTTTTCCTTTCATGCCATTAATTGTGTTTAACACTTAAATCTTTAATTTTCCTGCTGCAACTGGAACCAAGTGTTCAAATTTTGTAGAACACTGCAGTTTGCTGGTTTAATTGTTTGAATATCCGATTGTTTGCTATGTAGTGTGTATGCTGGAGGGGTACGTGCATGTCAGATAGGCTTGTTTGTTTTTGTTACATGTCTGTGTGCAGAACTAATGCTCAGGCTGAGCAATGCAGGAGTTCCGCATCAAAATCAGTGCTTCACAAAAAAGAGAAGTTGGAATCTTTATATTTTCTCAAAAAGGGCTGCATTTTTTCTCTCCTGTAAGTAGTCTAAATGAAATATATCTATCTATATATATATAGATATATATATAGATAGATAGATAGATAGATAGATAGATAGATAGATAGATAGATAGATAGATAGATAGATAGATATCCCCTAGTGCATTGCCTGTAAATGTTTTTCTGCACTGGGTCACTAATGTGTAATGCGGATATGTGTGTGTCGTTTGATTCCAAGGGTCAGTGTAGCAGTGAATGACAAGTGTTTGCCACTAGTCTCTGCTTCATCCTCGGAGCCATTTAAAAATCCCCTTGTTCTAGCTGTTGTTACATCAAGGTCGCGTCATAAACTTCTTGCTACTCTTCACAATAGTTGAAATCGGCCTTGGCCCTCTTTTCACCCTTTGGTCCATACACAATGCCAACTGGTGCTATTTTTAGGATTCAGGATTCAGGTGTTTGTCTGTGTTGCCTCACACAATTAGGTCAACCTCTGTTCAGCCTCTGCTACATTAATGCGTTCGATGTTTGTTATTTGATTTACACCGATCAGCCACAACATTAAAACCACTGGCCAATGAAGTGAATGACATTGATCATGGCTACAGTACAATGTTTGATTGGAAAACCCTGGGTCCTGGTATTCATGTGGATGTTCTTTGACCCATAAAACCCACCCAAACATTGTTTCAGACAAAGTAAACCCCCTCACGCCAACAGCACTCCATGGATCGTAATTTTTCAGGCATGTCCCATGTAGCTCAATCGGATTTGAATCTGGGGCATTTTGAGGCCAGGTGGACGCCTTAAGCTCTTTGTCACATTTCTCTGCCTGTACCTGAGCAGTTTTTGTGGTGTGGCAGCACGCATTGTCCTGCTGGGGGACCAATGTCATCGGTGTGCCGGTGCCATGGGGGGTGTACTTTATCTGCACGGGTGTTTGGGCAGATGGGTTGTGTCAATTGGCATCTGCATGAATGCCAGGATCCAGGGTTTCCCAGCAGAATACTGCACTGTAGCGAGATGGTCAATGGTGGTTTTAATGTTGTGGCTGACCGGTGTATGTGCATTTAAATGTGTAAAATTTAAGTCATAGTGAAAGGGAAGCCTGTGGATGTACAACCACAAACTTCTGTATGAAAATTAGGCAATTAGCATTATGCATCCTAGTCACCTTTCCCGTTCCCTCACTGTCCTCCTTTCAGGATATAAGCATGCTTTATCGTCTCGATGCCTGTTCCCTGTATGATGTCGCTCTTGGCTATGAACAAGACTTTTGCTGCCTGTGATTGGGTCTGACACCTGCACTCTCCACCAAACATGTGACCCTCAAGTGGCCAAGGTCTTGCTTGTAAGCTCAAGTTTGAGGTAATCTGTTCACAGCTTCATGTGAAGTGCCAAATTATGACTTCTTTTTTTTTTTTTGTTTGCATCTTTCCCACCTCCATTTCGAGAAACTGCTTCCCTCGTCTGCCACAATTGAAACACTTTCTTTACGTCTTTATTTTTTTAATGTATTAGTATGACACTCTTCCATGCTGTCATATGGAGATGGGTGATAAAGCACCAAGGACTGTGCCAGCCAACTCGGGCCATGTTGCCACTGTCGACCAGTCCTGTGCTCCCCTAGGTGTGTCTGACTCCAGTCTGGCTGAGGGTGTCACCCTAGGCTAGGCTGATAGACAGAACAAGCAATGCACAGCAATAGAGGGGGCACTAGACTAGGAAAGGCTAGGTGTGGTGTGTCTTGTTGAGTCACTGTTAATGTTCAAATCTACTTTGAGTTGCTTCGTGCACTGATGTTTGCACGCAAGTGGAATCTTAAACCAACCTCTGCATTGCACTTACCAAACTATTTGATACATATTGTAATTTGTACATATGTTTTAATTTAGGACAATGGCATTTAGATAATGCAATAAGACTTCTGTTCTCTCTGTGGATGAATATGTTTAGTGTTTGTCTCTTTAAAAAGCCAAGGCATTTCATATTGCTGTAACAGAACCCTGTACGGCATGTCTGTTGATTCACACTGTTGGCTGGTAATGTCGACGTCTAATGAAACAAGTGGTACCATCGATTTTGATTGACATTTTGACATTTGACATTTTGTGTGGTCATTTTGTTGTGCATGCCAGTTCATTTTATTTAGACAGAGTTCAATTGATTGCTCACTATTAATGAATGGCCAAAACCGACCGTTTTCACCACACGGTCTTGTAAACACTTCCACTTTACACTTGTACTCTAAATGTGATGTTTGTAAAATAATTACAGAAACAAGACAAGAATATTAATGACGTTTGCCTTGCAAATTGTTCTGGGTGTCACTGGTGAGACATTTAGTTTGATGCAGATTGTTTGCATCAGCATATGAAGTACTAAACCTTTGATTTCTGGCTTATTTTAAAAGACTAATGCGTTAACAACCCAAGTGTATATCTGCAAATATGTCATTTTAATTTAGAAAGATGTAAATCAATTTTTTTTTTGTATTTATAATTATTTGTATAGTCAATGTTGTGTAACCTTATTTTGTTTGCCAATTGTGTTTTGTCTATCATATTAGATTTTGTCACTTAACAGCCACAGCACAAATCACGCAGGCGTAATTATGTGCTGCTGCCATGATTCATCTAGCATCACTGTTCTCTACAATTTCATGATTTGAGGTGTACACTACTACTACTTTAATGAATTATGGAGCGACGCTGATGGGAAAATCTGCAAACGTGAATCTGCAAAAAGAAGGGATGTGAAATTCGAGTTTGTACGCATTTTTATTATGGCCTAACCAATGTCATGTTTTTGCCACCACTCACCAAAGTGCTTGTTCAAAGAAAGCAGATGGATGACTAATGCTTGGTCTGCAGTGGGCTGCCACTCTAATGTTTGTGTCTGAAAGAAAAGTCCTTTGAAACTGATGTCAATGTTAGTCAAATGACCACTCTGCTTCTTTTACATTTCCCATTGTGTGTGTGGAGTAAGGTGATGATCTTGATTTTTTTTTTTTTTTTATCCTGTGGATTAATAACTGGAAGAAAAAGATAACCTTAGGTGAAGAAACTGTAGCAGTAGCTTTTCACATTATATGTTTTGATTGAAGACATTTTACATACATTTTAGTCACTTTGTGTGGTGCAGTTGTACCCGGTTAAAAAATAAATGCCTGCCTTAAAAGGTGCCGTTTGCGTTTATGTATCTGTTATCTGTCTTGTTATACCCATCCATGCAATGCACAATATGCGACAAAATAAATCAATACAAGTGTAGTCCAAAATATTTGTATTTCCATTTTAAAGAGTCTCACAATAGCAAAACAGGCATTGAAAACTTAACACGATCAAGGATCTATACTCGACAGGATTCCCTCTCACAAACTTCTCTTGGCAGAGGCACTGTGTGTGATGCCAGTAATTCTTGGAGGTTAAAAAATAACAAGTAAATACATATTCCCCGTGTTGGCGACTGCAGTGTGTGCTGAGCTAGCATACTAAAATGCTTGAATTAAATTAATTAGTATGGACAGCTGGAAGCCAAACAGACTGTCGGAAAAGGTATTTCAGACTGCCCTCAACATTTGTATTTGAACATTCATTCATTGTGTTAAGTGCTTGCCTGCTTTTTAAACATCTTAACAAAAATAAGACATTAGCCTGATACGGGCCTTGGCCTTGTTTGGCTGTTTCTTATCCCCACGCCACAGTGCAAATAGAAAAAGCACCAATTTTAATGTATAAAAAGGCTGATATGCATGAATGTATAATTAAACTGCCAAAATTGTACATTTTGATGAGAATATGATATGCAGTCATTGTCATGTCCTATACAATGCCAGCAAATACACCCTCACAGTGTAATCCCATTAACCATGACGACTGTATATGCATACAATGTGCATTACTCACAGATATTGTCATTTATGCATATCAACCCAGAACTATTATAGTCCACTATATTCTTGGATTCCAAGCATGCCCAAAAAGAAGAAATTTCCATTTAGCACAGTAATCTTCCCGCACGCCTTCAGGTGAAACAGCAGAAGCAACAGCTGACATGAATTAATAAAGATAAAGAACCAAATGATGATACATGATTACAGTAACGTAATGCCATCCATGGGGTCATGACAAAGAATCATAGGAGGGATGGATGAACGCTTTCACTCCTGAGCTTGGTGCGACTCCTGCTCATCTGCGTGTCCACTTGTGATGAGGGGAGCTCACTTGTCTGAGGCGCGGATGTAGACCAGGGAGGACAGCAGCAGGAGCTCCGGTGGCTTGTGTAACAGGATCAGATTGTTGCTTCTCAGGCCGTCATAGTGCATCCAGCAGCCGTCTATCTGGAAGGCTGCAGAGTAGTGATGCTCCTCCTTGTTGAAGAGTGTGGCGCCCTCCAGTGAGTACCTGTAGAGAAAAGAGTTATTCATACCATCTTTTTGACAACGTCCAGGAAACCCAAAGCGCAAGAAGATGTAGAAGATGGGTTATATAGCTCTCCTTCCACACAGTCCAACCCTTTAAGTGATCATGCATTAAGTTAAGATCATGACTTTTGTGGCAATTCTCTTTCAGATAATTGAAAATTGAAAGTCTGCACTGTCTGAAAAAATGACAAACATCGGCCTTCGTGCAGTCATTTGCTGCCTTGGACTCAAGTGCTCACCCAAGGAGGTCCATGAGGATGCCATCAGACTCCTACCTCTTCCCCAAGATCAAGAAGGAGCTCAGTGGTCGACATTTTGACAGTGATGATTATGTTATGCTGCTTTGGACCATTTTTCGGAGAATACGCTGACTTCTACATCGAAGGGATCCATATGCCACACAACCGCTGGACTAAGTGTCCACTACCTTAACTTACTGTATCAATCATCCCTCGTACAAACATAAATAATGGTAAAAACATATTTTTCCATTTGATCTGGGACAAAGACGTAATGTAGTTCAAAGACAGCTACTTTGCAAATATTCAGCGTTCAATCATCCTTCATTTATCTCGTTTCTTAGACTGTACCAACACAGTTGCCACAATTACATCTCTTTCCCCAACTTGTAAAAACAGAATTGGGTCAATTTCAGTAGTGTTACATAAGCTGTTGTCTGACCAAACTACATGTACAAAGAATAGTATTTTTTTATTTTGGTCAGCACAGTTACTTCTTGCTGTGAGGCTGCGATGCCTTATGTCTGTGTGACGTAAGCATAGTAATGTATTCCGAGCCGATGGAAACACCCTGTGGAAGCTCCATACCTGTGCTGGCAGAGAGCCAGATGGTAAGGAACGTAGGACAGCTCCTCTGACTTCCACTGCTGCATGTTGAGAATGACAAATGGTGGGGGTCCGTGGCAGAAAAACCTCTGAGAGAACTCCCTTAGACCATCACACCTGCAAATCAAGATAATCAATCTGTCAGGGAAGTGGAATAAGACCGAATCAGAAGAAGAACGTCCTCCTCATGTCTCACCCCAGTTGTGAGCAGAGTAGCAGCTTGGGGCAGAAGAACTCGTCCACAGCTGACTGAATGGGGTCTCTGTGAGGCAGCTCTTGAGGAGGGCTGGAGGGAAAATGTCAGAGTGAAATTATGAGACACGGAATTCACTTCTACCAACACTCTGTTAACTAGGACTTACCTAATCTGTGAAAGTAAAACACCTCCAGTCAAACAATTAAGATTCTACACTGCACACTGAACATGTGGATTACCGTGCACACACTCTTAATATCACCTCATTTAGACCAGTCAACAAGTTCGGGATGGAGCTCTACACCAGCTCACCAGATCTATCTGGTTGTTTGTTCAACCCTGCCCTAAGTCCTGACACACAGAATCTCTGCTAATGGGTGAAACAGAGAAAAGTCACTTTGTGGCATCAGGATATTACACTGCCTGTGTGCAGTATACCTGATGTTGATTGTAGTCTTGATGAACTCCTGGAAGCGGGCCGGGCAGCTCCAGTTAGTGCACAGACTCTCCTGTATAGTGGACATGAGGTTCTCCAGGTTCTCTGTGAAGTTCTCGTGCTCATTACCAAACAGGTCGATCTCAAGTGCTGCGTGGTGGATCTCAGAGCGGTACTGTCTTTTAGACATCCTGTCCCAGATCCACAGCATCTTCACTGTGGTGTAGTCACAGGAGTCCATCAGGTAGAGGAAATGCTCCACAAACTGTTTGCCCAGGAAGACAGCCAGCTCCCTGGGGAAGCCCTGATTGTCCCGCAGAATCACATACAGGATCATGAGGAAGCCATCAATGGTGCAGGTGTTTTTTAAGTTGATTTTGACGTACAGAGGGGTGCATGATATGGCCTTCCGCCCTGCCTTAATGGTGAAGACCCCACCCCAAGGGAGGACAGGCCTCCAAAAGGAGCGGTCCTCCTCATCATTGTTGCTGATGGAGGCACGAATTTCCTCAAACAGTGTCTTAGACCTAAAGAGTCATATGCATATGAGTTAGCAGAGGAGTAGACAGAGGTGTTTTGAATGTGGTTGAGGTTTAGGTTGTTGCACTTTTGGATTTGGACTGTATAATGATGAGAGGCGGCGGTTTTACCTCTAACGTTAGGCTATGCAAGTAGCTTGCAATAACAAGCCGTGCACTGACGGGTTACGTCCAGATGTCCTCCAGGAAATAGGCAGAGCCTAAAAGCCTGCTAACGTTAGCTTAACAAAGCGGCAGCTGATATCAACTTACCTTTCGAAGTGGAGATTGTTCGCAGTGTTTGAAATGAGCGTTTGGAGGTCTTCGGTGTCGCTCAAAACACAGAATCTACTCTCCATAGCTCTCTGTATTTCTTCATGTCTTACGTCAGACTTAAAGCCACATATCTAAGTAGAGTGTTTCCCTGCAATTTCTAATGAATATATAAATGCTGACACTTTTGCAAGTATCAGAACAATCGCAATCAAACGTCAAGTTGATCTCATATAAACACTGCTTTGTCGTTTTCTGACCGATGATCTAAGCGGTGTGTAAATACAGCGCTGCCCTCTGCTGATTCTCGACGTAATTACGTCCACTGAAGCCCCGCCCATCCCACCACCGCCTCGTGGGTGGTATAGCAGGACTAGGAATGCTATTGGTTTTGAGGTTCTCCAGTGTGTTATAGTAAGTATATGATTGGCCGTCAGGGTTGACAGTTTGCCAATATCCCCGCCCTTCTCCGTCGTCAAGCCCATTCGCTAGGCTACGTTCTACGTTCGATGACATTCCTAAAAGTTAATACGCTGTTTTTCAGGTGTTGTGCCTGGGTTTTGAATAGAGCCTGCGTTACCACCTTCAACTCCAACGCTTTGTTACTAAACTTAAAGTTTTTCGCAGAACTCACGGGCTCCTCTTCTTGTCAGGTAGCGAGTGTGCAGGAGACGCCTTACAACTCGGACTTTCAGGACCCAAAGATGTCAGCGCAAATCATAAGTGGGAAAGCGGTTTCAGCGTAAGTTTCAGATTTCATCCAGCACGTTTATTAATGCACAGATAGCCAAATACGTGTAACCAGCCTGAGGAAACATGTGACTGTGTA
The DNA here is from genome assembly GCA_037974645.1 of Hollardia meadi. Lineage (NCBI taxonomy): Eukaryota > Metazoa > Chordata > Actinopteri > Tetraodontiformes > Triacanthodidae > Hollardia > Hollardia meadi. The sequence continues at coordinate 10,288,638 of JBBPCS010000374.1, read as the reverse complement.
ACGTTATTAGCTAACTAGACCGCTAACTAGCCACCTGAGTTAGTTGCTTCATAGCAAAAGTTTAAAAAAAAACAAAACGTAATTTATGTCACAAACAACTTATGCACATGAGCCCAGCCGTATGGACATTTCGCATGCAGCTGATATATATTTCAAGAAACTGGTCTTGTCTGCGCTGGCTACAGATTTCACAACTTTTGAATTGGTTGTACTGTCCACGTGAATAAAGTGTGCCAGCATTTTTGTTGTTGTTGTGGATAACCAGCTAAGAAATTCCAGTGGACTCTTTCTTAGTTGCATGGGGCATGTGTTTCCTGACAGATTGGTCTAAATGTGTTCGCACTAAATGTACTGACTTGTGACTTGCTTATAATTTGGTGGTAAAGTTTGGAATGTATGATTGCAGCATTATGTAAGAATCAGAAGATCTTTGCCCTATTGCTCCAGTGACCTCAAGTGGCTAGGCTGACAAACGCCACCCATAAAGACACCCAAAACTAACAATCATGCATTTGTCACTGTCTCAATGCTTAAATAGCCTACAATCTACAAATGGCTTCTTTGTGTGTTTCATACTTCAAAGTTTGAATGAATTAAAGTATTGCTTATTACCAAAAGGTGGGGCGAAAATATTTGAGAAAGAGACAACGAAAGTGCATGACATTTAGTTGCATGTGCTTGTCACAAGACATGACAGCCTGCACCCTGTTAACTGCTCCACACAGTGCTCATTAGGTAAATTATTTAATGCAACACAAACAGCCTATCTGCAGATATGCTGTGCCTTCAGTAAGAGCATTTACATTCCTTATCTCTGAAGCTGGACAAAAGCTGACATACCATCGATTGTCCTGGACAATAAAGTGACCTTTATGGACAGAGGTTTATTGATGAGATTGTCTCTGCCTGTCAGGAACCTCCTCATCCAAATGACTGACACAATTAAAGCCTAACAACTACAACAGTGCTGTGTATTGTATGAATGTAATTTGTTTATAGGATTATGACTGTAGTTGATCAGTAACCAGGTAGCCGTCTTTGTGACTCTTCCCCAGGGTACATTAAAAAAAAAACAACACACAGTGCAGATCATGTGTCAAATAATGTGTAAATGATGTCTATGTTTTATATAATGTGTACTATATTGACTAAAATATATGTTGTTTTGTTGTTTTGGTCTGCATAATGGTCAGAACACCTGTTTTTATAAGGCTATCAGAGCACAATGTGGATATTTGGACGAGCTTTTGCATGAACCTTTTATTTAGAATATAAAACACTGCATGCACCCAAAATCAATGTTAATCACGTGGTGTATACCATGATCACAAAGACACTGTTTTAAACGTTAAAGCTGTGAATAGAATCCAAAAAGTAATGCAATAAGGGTTGAGCTTTGTATAAACACGCACAGTGCATCTTAAAATAGATTGTCATTTCTATGATTTAAAGTCCAATAACTGTCACTCGCTTTGTCTCGTCTTAGAATGGTTTAGTTGACTGTACTTTATCTAGGTGTTAAGGGAAACAGATAAGCCCTGACTGCCATAACCAAACCAATAAACGACAAAAGATGAAGCAAAGACCAAAGATAAGAATGTTATTCACCCAAACTGACTCTCTGATGATTTGGCTTTGCATGTGCAGTTGAGATTGACAGCTGTGGATCTGAAAATGATTACCAATTTTACAATGAGACAGCCAGTTGGCATGTATCTGCAAATTCTGTAACCTTTGCAAGAGAAGGGAATGGGCTTGTGTACAATATGGTCCAATTCCTTTCCTTTGTAATGATACACACGTCAATGCGTAGAGGATAAAAAATCCAGTTCTTCTGTTGTCTTGTGTTCTCAGGCAGGTGAGGGAGCGCCTGAAGAAGGATGTGGAGCAGATGAAGCTTCAGGACCCCAACTTCAGACCTGGTCTAGTGGTTTTACAGGTAAGCGTGAGATGGGTGAAGTTGGGCCATTGTGTGCTCCTGCATGGATACAGAGTGTATAAATATGTTCTACTTGTAGATGGAGACATTTATGCAAGTGCTCTGTCACCCACTCGTATGCAGCTGTGTGGTAGAAGGCCCATTCATCCATACAGGCAAGCAAAGTGATGCTTTGTGTCTTTGCAGGTTGGAGACCGTGATGATTCAAATCTGTACATCAGCATGAAGCTGAAGGCAGCAGCGGAGGTGAAAAGATCATTTTTTTATACCACACAGTATACTACTGTATACTGTTTGTACTCAGTCCTAACTTCCGGCATAATCTCTTCTTCCATGTACACAGATTGGAATAAATGCCACACATATGAGACTTCCCAAGACTGCAACAGAGGAGGAGGTGAACATAACAAAACAAAGTAACACGGGGTAAATGACAAACTGAAAGACCCTGAGAGTGTAAAGGCTCTCTGTCTGTCTGTCTGTCTGCAGGTTCTTCACAGTATAAAAGAGGTGAACGAGAACTCGTCTGTCCACGGTCTCATCGTGCAGCTGCCCTTAGACTCGATCCACAAGATGGACACGGAGAAGGTCACCAACGCCGTGGCCCCAGAGAAGGATGTAGATGGGTAGGCACAGACATTAACGAGAGACCAGGGTGCTTACTCCTCTTTTGAATTGAGCTGAAGTGTTTCCTTGCTTTTAATCTGGTCCATGCACAGACTGACCAGCATAAATGCAGGGAAGCTGTCTCGTGGGGACTTGGGCGACTGCTTCATCCCCTGCACACCAAATGGCTGCATGGAGTTGATCAAACAGACTGGTAAACACGCCAGTTAACACCCTAAAATATCTTTTGCTTTAAAGAAAAAGCATCGGAATTTAATGAGGTCAGAATTAATCAACAGACTAATTGCTTCTCCACAGGTGTGTCTGTTGCGGGGAAGAGAGCGGTGGTGATTGGCCGCAGTAAGATTGTGGGCGCACCGATGCATGACCTGCTGCTGTGGAACCACGCCACCGTCACCACCTGCCACTCTAAAACCACTGATCTCCCAGAAGAGGTACATCAGTAATGCCTCCACCCAACCCTGCAGTACAGTCTCAGGATCGTGTTCCCATTAGCCATTATGTGCCCATACACTAATGCAATCAGAGCTTATAATGTGAACACTGATGTTCTCTTGTAGGCGTGTTTTAACTCTTCTGTATGGTTTCATTTTTTGAGACGGTGATTTAATAGTATGAGCTGCCTGTTTAAAAAGCAAGTTCAACTTTTTCACAGATGAAATTTATACATAATGTTATTTGTCAGCTATTTAGCAATCTTTATCTAACTTATAGTTGTTGTTGTTGTTGTTGTTGCATGAAACTCCATTACCAAGATCTCTGCTGCCATCTTGTGGCATTTACAATAACATCATGTCTCGCCAGATTTCGAAAAATTTCTATGAACCGTCATAAAACAAATGTCCACCAAGCCTAGCATCACTGTTACACATGCTCTTCTCTTACTGTCCATCCTTGCTTGTGCCCAGGTGGGCAAAGCAGACATCCTGGTTGTCGGGATCGGGAGAGCAGAGATGGTGAAAGGAGAGTGGATCAAGAAGGGAGCAGTGGTCATCGACTGTGGCATCAACCACATTACAGGTAAGACTCGAGGCTTTTCAGTCCTCTTCAGAAGGGAATCGGCAGGAGTCGGAGGAATGTTCGGTATTTACCTCATAGTTTCTCTCTGTCTCTCTCAGATGAGACTAAACCAAGTGGGAAGCGGGTGGTGGGTGATGTCCACTACGCCTCAGCCAAGGAGCAGGCCGGCTTCATCACCCCTGTACCCGGTGGTGTGGGACCCATGACTGTGGCCATGCTGATGGCGGTAAGGTTCATCTGGAGAGTGAATCCTAAACTATAAACTCTGTATTGGTATTAATTGAGCTTCCTAGCACAGTGTCAGGTTCTTGTCGTATCCGTCATACCAGACCAGTGTTAACATTTTTAATGCATAATTAAATCTGGCCATTCAGATGTTTTATCACGATTTGCCACAATGCTGAAGCAATTGCATTTTTGTGGCAGCTAAATGATCTCTTATTTTCATTGCTAGCATACCTATTATGTGACAGCACAGTATGTAAGGTTAAGGAAAAAAAATAAAAATAACTCTGTGTGTGTGTGTGTAGAACACAGTGTTGAGTGCAAAGCGCTTCCTGGAGAACCACCAACCAGGGAAGTGGAACATTTCTTACACCATACTCAACCTCCAGAAGCCCGTGCCGAGGTTTGTCTCCTTACCTTCCGCTCCTCATGTGCTCTGTTAAGTTGTCATTGAAGGATTCGTTAAATTCAATAATCCACATGGAAGCTGGTTTAATATACTGCCTCATGTTGCTGCGCTTTCTGAATCTGCTCTTTGTCTTTTAGTCTTTGCTGTTTTCCTCCTTTGCACAGATGAATTAGTGATTTTGTGTGTTGTCTTTATTACTCCCAACAGTGACATTGTGATTTCTCGCTCCTGTGTGCCCAAACCCATCGACTATCTAGCAAAAGAGGTGGGCCTGCTCTCTGATGAAGTGGAGCTCTATGGCAAGACTAAGGCCAAGGTCCAGCTGAATATCATGCAACGCCTGCAGGCCCAGCCAGACGGCAAATATGTGGTGGTCACTGGGTGAGCTGTCGGCACTTTCTATCTGCTGTGCTGTACTGTACTGTTTCCCTGTTTATCATTTAGTCTCAGTTTGTACATAATGAGATGCTGAAAAGTGTAACAAACATTTTTCCTCTCACTAGCCAAGAGCTGGTTAAGTTGCAGTCATTGAGTGCTAAAATAAACACAGAAATACGTTAATTTACTATCTTTCAAAAGAATCCTGTAAATAATGTAATAGCATTCATGGGAATTGGGTCAATAGAGTTTGATTATTATTAAATTATAAATAAATTAGATTCTTTTTTTTTGTTTCATGTTTGCTGTTAGATGTTGCTGCAGTATATATTGATATCAGATTACATTTCTTTGTTTGTAATGTAACTTTTTGATGATCTTTGATCTTGTGCACCTATCACCTCATATTCTGCCGAAGTTATGCACTGTCTGCCATTTCTGGCCCTGCTGACTGAGATCCTCTGTCTACAGCATTACACCCACCCCTCTGGGTGAAGGAAAGAGCACCACCACCATCGGTCTGGTGCAGGCCCTGGGAGCCCACATGAAGCTCAATGTGTTTGCTTGTGTCCGACAGCCCTCTCAGGGACCCACCTTTGGCATTAAAGGTGAACTTTGGAATAACCTACACTCATTGAGTGGTTGCGCAGGTTACAAGCTGTTGAGATGTACATTTTTAAGTCCTATGCCGGTACATGAACCTGTAGTTTTATCTTCTGTCTACAGGTGGTGCTGCAGGAGGTGGATACTCTCAAGTCATTCCTATGGAAGAGGTACTGCACTGCTGTTTTAAAGTTAGAAACTATGCTGCCTGTATAAAATTACTGAGGCAAGTTTGCATTTAATTGATGAGTCTGTTCATTTTAGTTCAATCTCCATCTCACCGGTGACATTCACGCCATCACGGCTGCCAACAACTTGGTGGCTGCAGCCATCGACGCTCGCATGTTCCACGAGTCAACGCAATCTGACAAGGTGGGAACTCCATTTTTTCAGTGGTAGATAAAGAAGTAGACTTTCTGCAAGTTAACTAATGGATTGTGACTATTATCTGTCTCTCTGTGTCCATCCTCAGGCTCTGTATAACCGCTTGGTCCCACTCAGTGGAGGAGAGAGGAAGTTCTCCCCTATCCAGATCAACAGACTGAAAGTAAGGGATCGTGTCACAGACTTGTAGGTTTTTAACTTGACTTACAGTCCAGAGAATGACACACATCTGTCTGTATGTTTCTGTATTTATTTAGAAACTGGGCATAGAAAAGACTGACCCCTCCACTCTGACTGAAGAAGAAATCACCCGCTTTTCCCGCCTGGATATAGACCCGAGCTCTATCACCTGGCACAGAGGTGAACACCCCAAATGTCTCTTAATCCTCATGAGTCTTATGTCTGCTATAAGTGATCAGGCTTTATGTACAAGGACTCAAATGCTCATGTGGTCTTTGTGTGTCAACTCAGTGTTGGATACCAATGATCGATTCCTGAGGAAGATCACGATCGGCCAGTCAGCAACTGAAAAGGGATACACTAGAGAGGTAAAGGGATAAGATCCACAAAGCTGTTTCCTAATCAGTAAAAGCCACAAATCTCTTCATCTCTGCCCAGTGGCTGTATCAAAAAATACACTGTTGTAGGTATAAATGCATCTCACACCATAGAAAGACACTATAAACTAAATACATTTAAAAATCCACATGTAGTAGCTTTAAGCATCGGATCATAAAGCATAAATTAGACAAAGTATCTAGGAGTTTACAGCAAAATTATATATGATAATCTATAATGAGACAATATGAACTACAGCTATATTTAAGCCCCATCTACAGTATAATACACTTGTAATTCTCTAGAAAAAAAATATCCAAATTGTTTTAGATTAGATCACCCTAATCTAAATCAAAAAAAAAAATTTCTGCTTGTAAACCCTCTCTGAGTCTGCCTTGTTGTTGATGATACGGGGACATGCACTCTCTCTCTCTGTCCTCCAAGGCCCAGTTTGACATCACGGTGGCCAGTGAAATCATGGCTGTGCTCGCCCTCACCAGCAGCCTGGACGACATGCGTCAGCGTCTGGCTAAGATGGTCGTGGCCACCAGTCGCAGCGGACAACCCATCACCACAGAGGACCTGGTCAGTAGTCTGGAGTCCCCTTCATACCAGGACGGTCTATATAAGCATTCAAGGTCTGTGTGGTCTGTATAAGGCTCCAATAATGTACTGTTTGTCTCTGTAGGGCGTGAGTGGTGCTCTAACTGTGCTAATGAAAGATGCCATCAAGCCAAACCTGATGCAGACCTTGGAGGTGGGTGAAACACACACGCTAACAGTTCCACTGAAAAGAGCTTTACAACTGAAAACAGTGCCATGTGAAAGCACTTTGTGAACTAGGTTAGGAACATGTGTGCTTAAAGTTTTAGACTGAAAGACAAGTGTCAAAAGTTCCAGTTGTTTGTCGTTGTTGATGGTTTTAAAGTGGCTCAGTTTATTACTGATGATCCAAATCTACCTGCATGCCAGACGGATGACATTGCCTTGAGTTATTGGTTATGTGTCACATGTGAGTCGTCTGAATCCGCAGGGAAACCCTGTGTTTGTCCATGCTGGCCCGTTTGCCAACATCGCCCATGGCAACTCCTCCATCCTGGCTGATAAAATAGCTTTGAAGCTGGTTGGACCAGACGGCTTTGTAGGTAAGTGGAGCTGAGAAAAGAGCTGGTGGCGTGTTTTTATCAATATTGACTTTTTCATGCCTGATGTGGTACTGCAGTGCTGCTGCAGATGGTTTACTGTGTTTATAGTGCAAGTGATGGTGTACAGGATGTTATGTTGTATTGCAGTATCACTCAGTATTGCTTACAGCTGTTACTGTTGTCTTTGTCTCACAACCCAAGTGACGGAGGCTGGCTTTGGTGCCGACATTGGCATGGAGAAGTTCTTCAACATCAAGTGCCGCTACTCAGGCCTGAGACCCCACGTGGTGGTGCTGGTGGCCACTGTCCGAGCGCTGAAGATGCACGGAGGAGGACCAACAGTGAGTTTTCCTCAGCATCGTCATAATGAGATAATTGCTCTAGGAGCTTTTATTTTAAAAAATAAAAATAAAACGTGCTTTTACACTATTTTATTTACATAATTTTACATGATGTTTGCATTTCCCCATTGTTCTGAACACAACATCAGCATCCCTGCGTTCACAAGAAATATTTTCTTTTTTCTTTGCACAAAAGAACGTCTCACCCTCCTTCAGGGAATGACGACCAATGTTTCTGTCAAATATCGACGACGGTCAACAGTCTTATCTTTCTCCAAGCATGGCTGACTGCATTTATTTTTTGTTCAGGTCACTGCTGGGATGCCACTGCCTAAGGAATACATTGACGAGGTAATGCATGACGGCAGCCAACCAAAATGTGGTCTTTATTTTAAATGATAGTTTTCTGTTGATGAGCTGTAGAATAATGTCAGGCAGTCAACATTATGTATTTATTAGTTTGTACAGAGTGCAGAGGACAATAAGGTGCACCTCAAATTTAAAAGCCTTTTCTTTTTAAAAGCAGTAAACGCGTTATAAGCATCTACATTAAACATTTATGCTGGACTGAGAATTGCTGCTCTTAACTACCTTCTCAGAAGTTTCTTTGAAAGTGTGTTTATGTGTACTCGCACACAGAACCTCGAGCTGCTGGAGAAGGGCTGCAGCAACATGAGGAAGCAGATCGAGAATGCACAGCACTTCGGTGTGCCGGTGATTGTGGCCGTAAATGCTTTCAAGTAAGTGATGGATGACAACACAGTGGGAATATGATTAAAATTGTCCATACGAACACAAACATAACAAGAAATTTATATTATTTTATTTTATCTAAAGCTGAAGTAATTGATGTTTTTGTTATATGAACGAGGGCTCAAATTATTGTGTGTACTGTGAAAAGGGTCCCTCTAGTGATTAACGGAGAATTATCAACTAATTCAGCAGTTTCCTCTCAGCTCTAGAGGGCGTTTTAACAACTTTCAGCTCATTGTTTTTGAGTCCACAGCTGTACTGTTTTTTTGTTTACTCTCACTGCATTTATCAGAGTTGTTTGCAACAGTGGTATACAGCTCTTTTCATAAAAAAGAAAGCTCAGATAAACCCACTGTACCCTACCTGCACCCCTACTACCAGCGCCAAACGGCAGTAAAGGTTGGAAAATATCTGATGAACCTTGCGATGCATTTAACTGTTAAAAAAACAGATATTTCCCTCAGGAGTTGGTGGAGACCAAAAATGAGCGTGAATATTGGATTAACATTCAATAAGTGAAACAGAAACATCGCTCTAAATGCTAATGTTGTTCCATGTTAGCTGGATGTGTAAATATGCAGCTGTTAGCTGCTAACAAGTTAGCTTTGAATGTTAGAAGGTGACAATATGGCAAGGTTGTGCTTGCAGCTTGTTGTGCTGCCCCCCCAAGTAGCCAAAAAATCAAGAATTGCAGGCTGAGTCGAGAGCAAAAGGACAATATTCCCCTTGCTTGAGGTGGAAAGTTAATGTGATGTTAATGTCAATAAAGAGATTACAGCTGAAGTTGGAAGTTTACATACACCTTAGCCAAATCCATTTACATTTTTTTCCACAAGCTTTTCACAATGATTTGCCGGAATTTTTCCCCATTTGTCTTGACAGAACTGGTGGAACTGAGTCAGATTAGTAGGCCTCTGTTTTCTCACATTCTTTTTCAGTTCTGGCCACAAATTTTCTTTTTAATTGCAGTCAGGTCTTTGTTTGCCCACTCCAATACCTTGACATTGTTGTTCTTAAGCCATTTTGCCACAATTTTGGAAGTATGCTTGGGTTCATTGTCCACTTGGAAGACCCATTGGTGTCCAATCTTTTAATTTCCTGGCTGATGTCTTGAGATACTTCGTCAATATATCAACATAATTTTCCTTCCTCATGATGCCATCTATTTTGTGAAGTGCATCAGTCCCTCCTGCTGCAAAGCGGCCCCAAAACATGACGCTGCCACCCCTCTGCTTCACGGTTGGGATGGTGTTCTTCGGCTTGCGAGCCTCCTCCTTTGTCCTCCAAACAGAACAATAGTCATCATGGCCAAATAATTACATTTTTGTTTCATCAGACCAGAGGACGTTTCTCCAGAAAATAACCCTAACCCTATGTGCAGTTGCAAACCGTAGTCGTAATATTTTTCTTTTTTGTGGTTTTGGAGCAGTGGCTTCTTCCTTGCTGAGTGGCCTTTAAGGTTATGTCCATAAAGGACTCATTTTACTGTGGATATAGATATCTTTGTACCTGTTTCCTGCAGCATCCTCACAAGGTCCTTTACTGTTGTTCTGAGATTGATTTGCACTTTTGGGGCCAAAGTTTGTTCATCCATAAGAGACGGAAGGCGTCTCCTTCCCTTAGCAGTTTGACGGTTGCGTGGTCCCATGGCGTTTATACTATTGTTTGTACAGATGAATGATGTGCCTTCAGGCGTTATTCCCAAAGGACTTGTGAAGGTCCACAATTTTTTTTCTTTTAAATTTCACATGATGTCAAGTAAAGAGGCACTGACTTTGAAGGCAGGCCTTAAAATACATCGACAGGTACACCTCCAGTTGACGCATGTTGTCAATTATCAGAAGCGTCTGAAGCCATTCTTCTTCATTCTTCCATTCTACTTCTGACCCACTGGAATTGTGATATCATGAATTATATATGAAATAATCTGTCTGTAAACCATTGATGGAAAAATTACGTGTGTCATGCACAAAGTAAATGTTCTAACCGACTTGCTTAAACTACAGTTTGTTAACATGAAATCTGTGGAATGGTTAAAACATGACTTTAAATGACTTTACCTTAAGTGTATGTAAACCTCTGACTTTAACTGTAGCTGATAAATTGTGACATGAATGTATTGTGCTATATATTGACATATAGACATTTTTCTTGTGTGTTCCATCATTTCTAAGAGCCTGTCTATTTCCACTGTTTTCCTTTTTGGGTGGAAGCTCCTGTGCCTGTTTATCTCTAACACCTCTTGTTGTTCTGGCCCCTCCTACAGGACAGACACTGAGGCTGAGCTGGACTTGGTCTGCAGCGTGGCCAAAGCTGCCGGAGCCTTCGACGCTGTGCACTGCTCCCACTGGGCCGAAGGTGGAGCCGGTGCGGTGGCCCTGGGTCAGGCTGTCCAGAGGGCCTCTGAGGCCCCCAGCAACTTCAAGTTCCTCTATGATCTGGAGGTATGGGCCATCACATTTTCTGTCTTTCTTTTTGCACTTGATAGAGGTTAAGTACGGGATAAGGTTGTCACGATATCAGAATTTTCACTGAACACATAACAACACATTTGAAATAAT
>JBBPCS010000374.1:10239018-10268948 GCA_037974645.1 Hollardia meadi | reverse complement strand
CACACACACACACACACACACACACACACACACACACACACACACACACACACACACACACACACACACAAGCTGCTCAATCAATAAGGCTATGTTCAGCACACAGCTGATAAACACTGTAAACACGAACCAGTGGTACCTCTTTCTAAATATGTATATATATATACTTCTGCCTCTGATTGGCTGATACACTGAGCGCTGCTCACTAGCTCGTCTGAGTTAATGTGCACTAAATCTATGGGCTGAACACACTGTTCTCTTGCTTTTATTTCTGGCCTGCTTGGCCTGTCCCCCTTTATTTATCATGTGGACTGAATCAGCACTTGAACAGTAGCCAGCGCTCCAGTGCACCAGTCCTCTGTATCCCGGAGACCTGGTTTGCATGTGGTCGCTGTTTACGTAACCAGTATCATTTAACATATTTTTACGAGAGCAGCGGTGGAAAGCGTTGCGAAAGGGTTTTGATGGGAGGAGAAAATGTCATGGATCTATCTGGCAAGTGTTTATATTTGGATGGATGAGAGGCACAATAACGTGCACTTTGCTAAGTGTGAGTGTGTGTTGGAAACCCTGGAAATAAATCATGACTGTGAGAGGGGTCTGGTTATTTGGCAGTGTCCCAGGCAGACTGTAATGCCCCATGACCCCATGACGAGACTGTCAGTTCACACTCATAAGAGACAAAGATAGACAGGAGAAAGAAAATGTAGAGTGAGGGAGAAAGGGGGAGATACCCCTGGCAGCCCACCATCTGTTTCCAGCCTCCATTTCTCCTCTCTGGAACATTAAGTGGTCTGCTCTCCTCTGTTTCCCCATTCCCACCACCCTGAAAGGGCCGATTTGATCTAATTAACATTCGACTGCCTTCGCACTCTGAAAAGGCTCTTTATGCTGCCAAAGAGACAGCCCTGGCGATGTGCCAGAGTCAGAGAGGGAGTGAGAGGAGAAAAAAAGAAAAGAGACTAGGTAGTCAGGGGTCTTTGTGTTTGCGTACAAGGCAGACTGCCTTTAAGTGTGGGTAAGGGAGTGTGCGCGAGTGTGTATATAGGTGTCATTGTCTGTAGGTGCACTTGACCACTCTGTCCAGCATTTATTGCCCCCCCCCACCCCCACCCCCCCTCATCCTCAGCTGTTCATGCAAGTGTTGCTGTTAATGGCAACATGACTCATCCACTGTGTTCACCGGAGCACATCTTTGCAGTCAGAAATACACTAGAACCAAAAGTCACTCAATTCTTTAGCTGCAGTTAAACGAGTTACATTTTCCAAATCACTGAAGTTCAACTACCTGCGGGGAGTCTGCTCTGATGACCTCACTGCAGAGTTTAAAACCCAAAGTAGCACCAGAAATCCACTTGGGGGCAGTGTAGGCTTCCTAATCTTAACGCCTGTGAGCTCCCTTTTCTGGCTTTTACTGTTTATGGCACCGGTAATGTGACTCTTTGCAACCATTTTTCATTAGCTTGTAACAAGTTGCTGTGTCACCCTTATTGTTGTTATACTCATCTCCCTTTTATTTCTTGTCTCCCCTCTCTGACAGGATCAGGTTAAACAAGGGCAGAAGCACACTGAGGAGCATCAAAGGCTTTCAGAGCAAGGCCAGGTACCACAACCACACACTTACATAAACACACATGACATTATAATTCTCCAGATTTGAGAAAACCCATGAGGGTTGTATCTCTGTCACTGAAATGAAAACAAATGTAATATACTGTACAAGGTTTCCCTATGGCGGCGTCACTACGTGAGCACACTAAAACACTGAGAAATGCAAATATGCCCTCTACCCTCATCACAAACACTCACATGCAGATAGGCACAACACGTTGTCATGCACACACCCCTCCCCGCCTTTTCTTGTCCCCATCTGCCTTCCGCTGGCTCACGTGTTATTGTTGCTGGAGTAGCTCAGAGCTGTCTTACAAATCAGGCATGCAATAAACAGGCTAAGTGGGGAGGCAAGGAGGATGGGCTTCAAAGGCCTGCCGAATACGCCACATGACATGTATTGTTGTCCTTGCCTCTCCGTACCCTGCCTGCTTTGCAGTATGAGCCAAACGAGTGCTCAAGGAAATACCATGCTGAGTTTGTTTTTCTGAGGTTTGAGGGTTTTTTTGTGCAAAGGGGGGGAAGGTCAGACAGCCCTTGGCTTTGTTAACTGTTTTGGTTAACAAATATACTGTAAACCTCTTCTGGCATTTTCAGGCCTAAAGAAGTGCAGCTTTAGAGGATGAGAAGAAGCTGTTCAGCAGTCCAGAATAAGAGCATGATCATTCTTATTTAATCTATCTTTATCTAAATCTGCTGCTAAAAGTCCTGCTCTCTGTCAGTACTGGCTAAACTTGTCCGCCCCACCTGCCTTGGCTCCTGATAACCTCCCTGCGAGGTCTCATGGAGACGAGAAATTGAAAAGTGCTAATTAGTGGGGCGGCTGGGGTGGCAGCAGAATACGGCCTGTTGGAACATGTGAGAAGAGCCCTCTCTCGTGGCCCCTGATGTCCTCTGGGGGGCCAGAGGAGAGACAGGGGAGAGGAGATGGAAAACAGAGGGATGAGCACAGATTCCATGTTCTGTGATAACTGTACACAAGAAGGCAACATGTTTACCTGGCTGTAATTGGTTCACACCTGAGGGGAAAACATTACCCATCATTGGTTCTTACGGGCACTGTGCTGTTTTTCTCTCAGTCTGACATAATGTGCAGAGAAGCATGTAGATCTGTTTCCCTTTTACTCAGAAATCTCACACAATGTAATTTTTCTCCAGACACCAACATCTCCCTCCTACTGTATAAAAAAACCAAACACAAATGAGCACTCTCTCCCTCTGAGATAGCTGGTCGTTTTTACGCGATTTCTCTTAAAGCACAAAAGTGCTTGTAGTCGTGGTTCACTCCAGCACTTTGTGGCAAGAGCACACAGCCTCTGTCCCCTTTGATGTGTTAAAGAGCCTGCATCAGACCTCAGTGTAGTATTACAGTTGCAAGCAATCTTCCCTGCTCTCATCACAGTAATCAATAAACAGGTTAAGAGGGGGATGGAGGAAGTGGACCTAATTGCATTTATTGTACACTGCACTTTTCCTGGAATATTGTCTCAAACATGGCAAACAAACATGAAGCTATTTAAAATCAAAGGGGAGCTGAAATGAATGGACAACCAGAGGCAATCATTAGTAGTTACAGTGAGGCAGAGATTGGCATTTTCACTAATGTAGTATATATGAAAATACCAGAAATATCCTTGTTTGTTCCCGTTCTTTTGAACCGTACTGATCTGTATATTCCCCTGTTGCTCTCCAATTATTTGTTAAGAAATGAAAAGCTGTTCTTGTTCATGGCCACCCATGCTTAATGTGAGGCTATTGTTGATCTTGTGTCCTTCACTGCACTGATTAGTGTATAGAGAGATGCGGGTGTTCAGTTCAGTCATGTTTCAATGCCAGCACTCAATTACTGTTGAGTGGACAGTGCCAAGCATAAATCTACGTTAAGAGCTTGTTTTTATGTATTAAGATACAGTGAACTGTTGTGTGTCTGCTAAGGAGCCTGCGAGCCCGCAGGCCAGCACAGACCTCAACATCCCCACATCGAAAGAGGAACAGGAGGAGTATCTGCGGTGGAAGAAAGAGCGCGAGCAGATCGACCGAGAGAGAGTGGCACGCCACAAAAACTCCAAGGGCCAGTGGAGGCGGGCATGGGACATGGACAAAACTGAGAATATGTAAGACTTCTTAGAACTCAGGCTTCCTCAGGCACATCGTGTGCTGATGTTATGTCTTACAGCTGCTTCTTAATTGTTTTCCTTTAACTTTACATCCTGTAATTTGTCATTATTGCTAACAACCCACCCTCAGGTTGTTTTTTTTTAAAGGTTCAACATTTTAGGAAAAATACTTATTCATTACTTATTTATTATTACTTAAAATACTACTTATACTTACTCTAGCTGAGACTTAATGAGAAGATTGAGCTCCTTAAAAGCTTCTGTATGCCAGCAACCGGCTAGTTTAGCTTAGCATAAAGGTTGAAAGACTAGCTAGCATGGCTCTGTCCAAAGATAAAAAAATATGAAGTTCTCTAAAGCTCACCAATTAACATGTTATATCTTGTTTTTTTCATCTGTACAGAAACAGAAATGTAAAAAATGTGGTTAATGTAGACTAAATTAACATAAATGTAATTTCTTGGCCTCAACCATATCTTTTTACTATATTTTTTTAAAGAGGTAATTTTTTTTACTTTTGGATGGATCTATTAAGGGAAAATCTGGGTCTGAGCAGGGCCCCATTCATTCATATGAAAGCTGCTCAATGTAGCCATTAGGCCAGAATAACGTTCAACCTCACAGCTATAAAATTACCCGGATCTTCTGCATAGCTTCCGCACTTTGGAGCCGTAAAGCATGCTCACTAGTGACCCCCGCTGGCTGAGCGGCTAACTCCCGGTTTAGCTCTCCACTAACTTGAATGGGGACAAATAATTTAGTCATGTGGTTCTAATTTTAACTGGCGACCTGTCCAGGGTGTACCCCGCTTCTCACCCAATGACAGCTGGGACAAGCTCCAGCCCTCCCACGACCCTGCATAGGATAAGTGGTGATAGATAATGGATGGATGGATGGTTCTAATTTTCAAATGTCAGGATCAAATTCTAATAGTGAAACGAGTCATTTTGCGGTGGGTGTTTGAAGTAAAAAAAAGTGTACCCACTGTTTTACTGCTGATGTTTCACAATGTAAGCTTATTGAGGAAAAAAGTATTTTTGGGCCCCTATTATGTAACGTTGTAATTACATGGTTTAGCCACTATGTAAAATTTGCTTCAAAGGCTTCCTTGGTGCTTGACCTCCAGACAGATGACAGATTAGTTTAACATAACTAATCTAATCTGTCATCTGGATGTACCTTCATATTTTACAGACAGACATGAGAATGATATCAATCTACTCATCTATCTTTCAGCAAGAAAGTTAATAAGCATATTTCCCAAAAAGACGCTGTATACAGAGTACGCATAGCAACTTTAATGTGGTCTGCTAAGTTACCAGCTTCATTAGCTAATCCCCTTCCTAACCAAAGTGTTGCTCGTCTCCTCTTCTTTTAATTCTGAAGTTGGAAAGCTTCATTCACTTTAAGCACAGATGTAGATATGGAACCAACTAACTTTGAAGAACTGGCTGTTTCTTTCGAGTTATTCGGTGGAAGAATCCATTAGATGAGGTGGCTGAGTACACATCCTGCCACATGATCGCAAGAATAAATCTCATCAAGTCACAGGATGTTGCAAAATGATTACATGACCAAATAATCACTTTGCAGGCAAATTCTGTCATTGTATGAACAATTTGTGATATGTTTCTGTAACTTTGTGTATTCTCACATTTTCTTATCTGTTAGCTAAGAGCCTCCCCATTTATTTTAA
Source organism: Hollardia meadi (assembly GCA_037974645.1). Classification (NCBI taxonomy): domain Eukaryota; kingdom Metazoa; phylum Chordata; class Actinopteri; order Tetraodontiformes; family Triacanthodidae; genus Hollardia; species Hollardia meadi. The sequence goes on along the minus strand of JBBPCS010000374.1, from coordinate 10,263,524 downwards.
GTGTTTGTTAGATTTCAAACAAACCCCGCTGTGGTACAAAGAGTGACCAAGCTGCAGAGTAAATGAATGTGCTGTTTAAGGGAGCATCAAAATGTAAAGGAACAAGGGAGGAACAGCTATTTTTAGTTTGGGATTAGGGATGGAATGCTTTGCCTTATTTGGTGAGGCTTAAACAAGACCCCTGAGTAAGAATGGAAGAGGAAACATTTCTGATTCAACAATTTAGATGGCCTCAGTGGATATAAAATGCAAGGATATGACTCGTGAAGCAAAACCTCTCACTGATTCTGCCAAATTTCAAAATTTAGGCCCATAATAAATTTACAAGGATATCTCATATGTCAGAAAAGTCTGTTGGTAGAGAAGGAGATGTTATGTCACTTGAACAAAAAATTGACCATGACCAAAACATTGTCTGTCTAAACTCAATCTCTGCTTTTAGGTTTTCAGAGAAATCCCTCCCGTACAGAGACTGGGGGCCTTCAAGCAAAGGTGAGAGAACACAAGGAATAAAACCTTTCACATCAAAGTATGATGATAAGTTTCAACATCATCTTTGTCCCTTTTCCCTTATTGTTTAATACATTTTTCTCCAGGTGGACGAAATGCTAGAAGAGGACAATCCAGGGCAGAATCAAGAGGTAAAACACACTTAAGTGTTAATTTTTCATCTCAGTGCCTTAAAATCAAAAAGGAGCCATTTGTGAATTTATGTTATTTTCTGAAGTCTCAGTGGAGCAGCACAGTGCATCTTGCTGCTATAATTTGATATTTTTCACATGGAAACAGGATATTGGTGGGACATAATTCAAGTGGGCTTCACCAAACTGGTGGTAAATCAGCCTGGAAGAGAAAGGCAGATAATGCTGGTGGTGGCTTGAAAATAGTTTTGTTCTGAAATTGAAAGACATTGAAGCCCACACCTCGAGGAAACAATTAAAGATGTACTGTTGTCTCTAAAATGTCATTTAACTGTGACTTAACATTTAACAATTCTTCTGTTCTAGGGCATGAGAAACAAGGCAAAGACAAGGGAGCTAGAAATGTGCTAGTGATGAGCAGTAAAGCAAAAGGCATAGATCGTCTGACTGGGAGAGCCCGGAGGTCAGTAACGGCTAAACCTCAGCTGCATCAGTGCCGCTCACACAACAGCATGATGTTATTGTTGATTCAGCCGTCCGGATGGCTCTCACCACAGCCTCACTTAAGCATCACAAGAAAACATACTATGGCTAATGAAATATGTAAAGTGAATGTGGGAATTTATATTGTTTTCCGGCACTGTGGGGGATGTCATGAGGCTTGATTTAGAAGTTGTGGCAGCTGACTAAACAACCCAGAAGGCCTCATTCTCATCCCACTACTGCGCTGGTTGGTGAGGAGGCTTTCAGGCTATGTTGTCACACAAGCATTGCTCATTATTATTTGGCTTCTCCCTGTAGGGGTCACCGCAGCGCATCATCTGAACTATGAAATATGAAACTTTCATATTTCAGTATAAAAGTGTTATATGCCAGATGATTTTCTCTCCATGTGTCTCAGTGATGGAATTAGAATGGCCAGGGGACAGTGCAAAACAGCATTCAGGCGTGTGCTGACTCTTGTTATCACGCTGTGCTGCCGTCGCAGCTGACAGTAGAGGCAGCCCGCTACGGCTACAGCAGCTGAGACCAAAGCTAACAAGAGCTAAGCTACCTATACATATTATTTTTGGATTATCCAGGAGTTAGGCAGAGCCAGGAATGGCCGGAGCCACCACACTAAGCTTCACAATGGCTCTTCAGAAACCACTTTGGCCATGTTTTATTTATCCTGTCTTTATGTTAAGCTGAGCTAAGTGGCTGCTGGCTGTAGCTTCATATTTACTGTACAGACATGAGAACGGTATCAATCTTTTCATCTAACTCTCGGTAAGAAAGTGAATAATCCACATTTCACGAAATGTCAAACTATTTCTTTAGCCTTACTATAGAGTTAACTATTGCATGTTGTAAAGTTGGATATTGACAAAAGAATAACAGATTTACAACCCACTATTTCTACATTGTTACAGAATAGCCTTTGATAAAAGTGCCTTTATTTTTTAGATGGCAGGCAAATGAAGAAGGAGAGAACCTACAGGTGAGATATCAAACCTGTGTGAGTGTGACTATGAATTGGTTGATATGTTACTAAACAAGCAAAAACACCTGATTTGCTCTCATCTCATCCTCTAGACTTCTGATACAACATTAGAGGAATTCTTGGAGGAACTCGACGCCCTCACAGATGCGGTAGATGAGGTAGAAGATCCGAAAGACGGGGACTCAAAAATGAAGGTGTCACCTAGTCACCTTTCACTTAGTGCATCTGAGGAAGTGAGTGGATCAACAGCTCCTGTGTCAGCAGCTTGCCTGAGAGAAGGCTCCCCTCAGGGGAAGACAGAGGCCTCGTCCCCTCGGAGTTCGGAGAAGAAAGTACGCTTCTCAGAAGAACTCATCCAGGCGGCTCACAAAAGGCAAACCACGGGTTCTCAGGACTTTGCCAGCTCAGAATCAGGATGTCTTAGCTCCTTCAAAGCTTCCTCACCTAAAAAAAAACAAGAGCCACAGCAGCCTCTTGAAAGTGCCAAGCAGGATGATGGTAGTCCTCAGGATCAGGGAGGTGGTCCGTTGGCTCCTCCTGTTGCCCAGCAGCAGCCATCCCAAACTGAATGTTTGTATAATACTAAAAAAGACAGCAACCCCTCCGCAGCTCCCTGCTCCCCCTCCCCTGAAAGAGCCTGTGACTCTGTACAGGAGAGCTCTGTTCAGCCTGTAGAGCTCGCCAAGTGCAACATCAGCAGCACAAACACAGGTATGAAATGAACTTTTCTGACAGCACTGCTTGATGTTATATTACGAAGCTAATGTTGGTTTTTCTTTCAAAGAGGAACTATTAGAGTCCGGTCTGTCTGTCCTGAGCCTGGAGTCAGGAGAAACACACCCAACACACTCCACCAGCAGTGACAAGGTTAGTGTGAGAGACAGGAAGAGGGATGGGTGAATCAATAGATGTGTAAATGGACTGATGGAAGGAAGTGCAAATGGATGATGAATTAAGTGGATGAAGAGACTCAGACAAGCGGTATATCTGCACTGCACCTGTGTAGTATCCAATTTCGGTTTAAGTGTATTCACCGTCTCTGAGGCCTGTTGGAGTGCAGGAGGAACAGTGTCATGAGAGAATGCCTCTTTATCTCATCCACCACTGAAGGAGCTTTATAATATATAACGTATGCTTAAATCACACATATAGAAATAAGAAGTGGTAGGAATGAGATAAATAAACTGAAAATGTGAATTATGGATGATTTGAATTGTAAATCACTAAACTTTTGTGTATATTTTTCTCTTTTTTTTTGCAGGCAAGAGAGCATGGGAAGATTGTTTGACATTTTCGGTATGTAAATACTGAAACCAAGTCACGGAAATGCGGAGCCTTGTCTCGTTGCATTTGAATGCATCATTTTGCTTCAGGTAGCTCACTTGAGGTACCTTGTGGTTATGGCTTACACATGAAACCATGGTTTAATTTTTCTGTGAAAGTATTTCAGATATCTGAAATTTGACGTTGGAATAGTGAACATTTTCCCTGCTCAAATATTTTTTTACATCCAAGCACTTTATGAGTATGAAAGCATGTGTGCTGACTCATCATTCAGTATGTTAGTATGCGGCTTGAGTGCAATATCATTGAATGTTTACATTTATATGAAAATGTCAAGGTACACATCAAGAGGCTAGCTAATCAGTTACACTTAGTTAGCCCGTGAAAATAAACGTCAGCCGCAGTCAAATGATTTAGTGCCTGATTCTGCCTTAGAGGTATTTTCAATAAATGAAATAAAGTCTGTATGATATGATGATAGAATAGAGACAGACATCCAGTAGAGTCTGTGTTTCTACTGTCAAAACTGTAGCTGAGTAGATATTATTTATTACCTTCTTCCAGCATCATCATTCATGAATCAGAAATCAATACATTATTAAAGGGCACCTTTGAGACTTATTGTCTTATTGGCCACTGACCAAGACCTTACGTTTCTAAACTACTGGCATAAATGCTTTTATTATTAACAGAATATAAAGGGGCACTCCATCTGTTTTAAGCTCAGTTCAACATCAGTCAGTCGCCATGATTCGTGTTACTCAGCATGTTAAAACAGCTGCATAATGTCCTCGGTGGCTCTGGAGGGGCTTTATCAAGTCTCACATAATGTCATTGTGATGCAATCCTGGCTGATTTGGAAATTACAAAATTATAACTGAAGGCCTACACTACAAACTGGGGATGTGGTGTTTGCCAGGCATAGAGATCTAACAAAACAAATGCAATCAAGTTGGATGATGGGAAATGTAGTAGCTAGTTCTTTTGGAGTTGGGGACTAAAAATCAGGATATTGTGGCTTCTGCCACATTAACACTTTTTTTTACATCTGTGTCCCCAAGTGTATTTAAGTAAAGATCTAAATGGCTGGAGTACCCCTTTAATGTAACAATTAATAACAAAATCCACATTACTGGCATAATAATATGTGGTAATCAGTGACACTGTAGAACTAAAATCTCAAACTTGCCCTTTAACATATTGTTCTTTCTTTGCCACAGTTTTATAGCTGAATCCCAATTATCTGGTCTTCCTCGGACTTATATGTTTCTGAGCACTTAATATGGAATTGTATGTCTGTAATTCTAATTAAAACATGGGCAGCAGACTTAGAATTTTAAAGACAAATCAAAAATTAAATATTAATATTAATCACTTTCCTCAATAGCTTGCTCATGCTGTTTTCAAACAACCAGTGTTAAAGAGTCCCGGTGAATAACAGCCTCCAATCCCTCTCTCTCTGTTGAGGCTTTTGGCCCTTGTGGGACCGACAGACTTGAGATGTTGAAAATAAATCATCCAGGTCCGTGAGGGTTCAGCCTTTAGTTCACAGTCCAAACACTGGGACTCAGCTGTAATTCCTCGTTGCCATTGTTTTGTCATTTGTTCTCTTTTATAATCGTTGAAGACAGTTTTTTAAAAGCTTCATCATTAAGAATTTCACCACTTGTTGTGCCTTGCATATTGGCTTCTTGAAATACTGAACGTACACCTTTATGTCATGCTTTGTATCATAACATGCAGTAGTGTTAAATGTTCTGTGCAGCCTCAGTATTGATTTTATTTATTTGCCTCTCCATCTGGAGAACGAAATGTTAACTATAATGAATTTTCAAATCTAAAACTGTTTAAAAACAATGACTATGTGCATTATAGTAGCTGTTTTTCCTCTGTGGAATGTATGGATTTGTTTTTATTTATTGGCAGTCTATTATTTTAGTTTTGGTGTCAAGTGGCAACTATAATAAGAAGCCTTACAAGAGCTCTGTCCTCAAATAAAATTTTTGGCTTTCATCAATGCTACAGTATAGTAAACAGTTATGTAACCAGTAAGTAGAGAACATAGTGGCTATTCTCTGAGCTGCAGGGCCCTGTCAGCTTGAACAGTGGTTACATAAAATACAAATCATCAGGAATCTGGTAGAAGCACACTGGGAAAAACCAAGAAGTCACAAGATTTGAGGTCAGTTCAGCCATCAAGAAAGAAAATGTGCTGTTTTTGAAAAGGGGCCTTATTCTTTTTTATTAATTGGAATTCAAATGGTTTGCAAAAGAAACATCTTTTTGAAAAGCATACTCTGAAATATTTTAAATTCCCTGTGGGATTCAAGTCAGTAAAATGCAATTTAGGACCTACAACCATGGAGCAATTCTGCATTTGTCCTTCTTTAGCACTTTTTAATTTAGTTATTAGACATCTATACCGTCACCTCATGTAAATGTGAAACTTTTTGGGTGGTTGTGTTTGTCTTGCTCCACCTGAGCGTCCACTGCTGTCCTCCACATGCTCGCATCATAAGGAAGGAATAATTGTTTGTGCCTGTGTATGAGTGTGTTTGTCAAAGTGTGATCCCAGATTTTTAGAGTCCCAGAGTGCTCATTTAAATCTGTGTGCAACATAGTTTAATTTACTCGAGAACAATTTTGAAGGACGCATACAGAACACCAATAAAGTTCTCCTGTATTTTAAACTCTCAAATCTTGACTGGCATTCGTTTTGTTGCATGTTCCCTTAACCTCTCCCTCCCCCACCTCACACTGACTGATGCCCCCACAATAACACCACAGATATGAATGAATCCTATCTCTGTAGAAAAAAACAAGGTCACTGTAGTGAGTCTCCGAGAGAAAAAACAGTCCATATACTGTAGTTGCGACTTGGTCCACTGAGTCTGCCTTCATGTTAGATTTGATTAATTTCAGATGAGCTCTCTGCTGGGCTGTTACATTGGAAACGACTCCCTCTCTGCCGTACAGGTGGGACTTCCCATAGGTGCTACTATTTTAATTATCTTCTCCCAAGGCTATCGCCATAGCAGCCTTGCCACTGAGGATTCTGGGCTGTGAGTGCAGCACCCTCACACAAGCCCAAGGCTTTTTGATTCCTGCAAATGATATTATAAAACACAGTCCATAACAATCCTGGTTCACTTTGGTGCTAAGCTAACTAATAGTTTGAAGGGTGTGATGCAATAGTACACTACAGTGGGGGTGTTGATATTATGGAAATAAGTCCTGTAGGCTGTGTTAGAGGATTAAAGGGCAGTGTAGGATTATGTCAGCTGCACTGTGCAGCGGAGAGAAGCTTCAGAGGTCTGCCTTCCTGAAGAGAAATAAAAAAACAACTTTTGGTCAAAGCAGCTTTAAAGCAAGGTGGTGCTGAGGCATGTCATACATCACACAGCATCCTGTTTGTGTGTGCAACAATAGTTTTTTTTTTGTTTTAGTGCTGGGTTTGAAATGTGTGGCTTGGGGAAATGTCTCACTAACAGTAGCTGTCTCTCAAATCCATACTCCAAAAATACTGTCACTAAATTAGGCTATGATGATGCTCGGGGGTTAATGGAGTTCACGGTAAAATGATTTGGTAAATAGTATAAAGCAATAGTTTGAGATTTTGGGAAAACCACTCCCAAAATAAGTGCAACAAGAATTAGATTTTAAAAAACTAACATTTTGCCTCTCGTAAATTTGAAGGTTCAAGTAGCAAGCAGTTAGCTTAGCTTAGCTTAGCATAAAGACTATAGGGAGAAACCGCTTGCCTGGCTCTGTCCAATGGTAACAAAATTCACCTACTAGAACCACCAAATATTACTTATTACATTTACACTACATTTACATTACATTCATTTGGCTGACTTTTTGATTAAATGATTTTCATCATTTCATGTAGGAGCAACAGCTACGTAGATACCATCCAAAAGAGTGTATCCCATTTACACAAATAACTAATAAAGTACAAGTGTTTAGAGATTTTTCTTTTTAAAAAGGGAAAAAAGAGAGACACATTGTCAGTGCCATCAACACATTGATTCTCGTCAACCTCACGGTGAAAATAAGACTCCAGGATGTCACTGTGTCTGGCCAAGAAATAGTCCGGCATATAACCCACAGTAAAACTTGCTTCCTGTCTTTTTTTGCACATTAGTTATTAAACAAATAAGATACAGTATATTGTGTTAATTAGTGATCTTTAGAGATGATGGTAAGTGGACTTGGATACTTTTAAACAGAGCTAGGCTAGCTGCTTCCCTGTTCCCAGTTTTTGTGCCAAGCTAAGTCAATTGGCTGTTGGCTGTCCCGGGGTTATTGTGCCATCTATTAGCCATGCTTTACACACAGTGGGGTAACAGTCAGAGCCTCACAAAGTGTTTCATTACAGCTGATGTATGTACTGGGTTAAGTGGAAGCTGGGTCTGGCCAGGCCCTGTGACCCTGACAGAACCTCACACAGGCAGATTGGCAGCCCCCACTGAGCATGTGCGTCATCCCCACAGTCCTGTCATGGTACATGATGTAACAACCATGCCTCTGCAGCTGCCCAGATCAAGGCGAGTGTGTGCTCGCCTACCGACTACCCTCCTTCTCCACCCCCCAGGCAGGAGACAGGAGGCTGGGCCGACAAGGTGTCCATGTACTGGCGGACATATTGATCTGACGTTGGCCCTTTTGTTAGCATCATTTAATAACCCTATACCTGAAATCCTGTCTGTATAAGCAAGTCTATCATTTTTGTGATTTTTGAAATGTAGAGAAAAATATTATTTAAAATTCAGTTATAACATGCAATTTTCATTCACATCAGGATGTCTTAGTACATGTGTTGGATCCTTGACTTTACACAGTGCATTCATTGTAAATGAAAATATTGCAGCTTAAATTAAAAAAATCTCAGGTTAGGTTTTAGTCTTTTGTTATTGGGTAACAATTATAATTGCCATTAGATGACCTGATTTTGACTTTTAAAGCAAATTTGAATCAGTTGTCGCTTCTTAATGGGCCAGACATGACATCACACCTAACACACACAGTATAGCTCTAGAGTCATGTTAGACCCATTTGACCTTCATTTATATGTATACACATCATAAATATACAGTCTGTCTATGGTCCAGCTGAGTGCCAGTGTTTCAGCCATGCAAACCAGCAATGATTGGAAAAATAATTGCCGTATCTTTTTCAAAATGTCTTGAGACAACGTTATTATTAAACTCCCTGAAAGATGACAACAATGCCAACTTGTACACACCGCTGTACTTTTGTTTCATTATGCATCGCTCCACATTTTTGCCCTTTTATTAATTGAAAAGCTATTGTTGGCTGCCCTCATATTGTTCTCCTGCATTGCAAGACATCGTGTGAATATTTCATCACTTTTGTGGCGGTGTCTCGCTTGAAGAATGGTGAATTGTATATTAAAACGCCATTAATTCCTCCAGCTTTGTTTGGAAAGGTCTTTTGGTTGTGTCACTCTCAAACATGTCAAATCTGATATAGAAAATTGTTTCTGAGAAGCAGAACTTTAAAGTCCCCCTCTACTCAAAAAAATGTGTTTTGGTTATTGTTACTATTTGGATCTTTGAGCTTCACTGTGCAGGATGACGTACGTGCAGAGTACGTGCACCTTAAGGCTGTTTTTACATCCATTTGCTGAAGGGAAAAAAATCTCAGTTCAAGATGTGTATGTAAGAGTGTGATTTTGTGACATCAGGTCAGTGATGCAAATGTTTAGCTGTTTCTTGGCCACTCTGGTATTAATCCAGCTGCCACCATTTAAAAACTACTGTTTGTATTGTTTAAAAAAAGCAGGGCAGGGTAAGCAACTGGCTTTTATATTTTTTATGATTTGATAAATCTATTTCTTTGTCTTTCATGTCTACAGAAACCAAGTTGTCCAATGTCTGGCTTGAGCTGCCACAAAACAAACTGTTCCTATACTTAACTCTAATGCAACATATGACTGATTTCGCATCAGATAATCTAATCATCCGCCTTGGTGACTGGTTTCAAGAGTCATAAGGTCAGATGCTGTGTCCTGACTCAGACATAGCTCCCAGCAGTAACTGTCAGTACTGATGAACTCCTTCATCAATAGGTCGGTCATTACTACTCTCATATATTACCAGAAGCCGTAAGAGGCACTGCAAACACATCTGTCAAGGCCATCCTATATGCAGGGAACACAGCAGCATTGACAGGCCCGTCATTGTGTTATGTCCATCCTATATTACATTTCTCTGTCACTCATGGTTTGTGTTGTGATGATGGGGGATGTTTGTGCCTCCCTGATGAATGGACTTCCTGTTTAGCTCACCAGACACATACCTTGGCTTTGGTTCTGAAAAGCTGTCATATTACCACAACCATGCCTGTCAATGTCATCACTATTTACATCACAGTGCAACACAGTCGAGGCGCTGGACGCACGGCGGAAATCAAGTGGTTTTATTTTCAGCGTGATGCTGAATGATGCTTGTCACCGTGAGCGGCATGGAAACCAAGCCTTTCAGGCAAGCAATCCTTTTTCAGAGAGAGTTGGATCAAAATAGCACCAAGCGGTATTGTGTAATGTGTTCCTCTCTTTTTCGTACAGTGCAACAACAGAGCTCTCAAATCGATACACCTCCCTCACATGCTGCTGAGAGAGTGCACGGGGTGGTTGGTCTTATTTCCTCTTCATAGTTCACTGCATGTGACTGTGTGAAGTGGTTTCAGTGAGAGCTGCAGCGACTGAACTGTGGCAGACTGGAAGATGAATGTTTTGTTTGTTTGTTTTAAGAGGGGCACATAGTCTCTCTGATCACACACTGGACAGTACACTCAGGTAATTAAAGGGTCCCCCAGTGAAATTTGATCCACCACTACAATGACAACAAACTGGTCGCTTTTTGTCCTTGGACTTTTCTTATTATTTCTGTTGATACCTCATCAGTAAATGTGGGTTTTTTTGCACATTATGCTTTACTCTGAGGTGCACCACATTTAATTTAAAGCCATCTGACTTTTCATTGTGGAAACAAAATGTGAGGTGTTAGAAAAAAACAACAACTAATATTTATTTAAACATATTGTATATTATCCATTCTGGCTCTGAATAAATAAAAAATATACAGGATAATGTCAGTCAGTGATTAATGATTTACATATATCTATTATAAAACCCCCCAAAATGAGTCATTTTCTAAGGATGTTTATTTGTACCTTGTGATATAGTTGTACTGTACCATTAATAAAAATCATCTATAGTTACACTAAAAGTTCATCTAGGCCAAAAAGATGTATGCCTGCCCTATGTACATAACCAAATACACAACACATTTACATGGTTATATGCACATACCTGAGCATAACTCAATAACGCAGGTTCTCTTTACTCGCAATCCAGGTTTGATCCATGACAAGAAAATACAGCCTATGTTCAAATGCAATTAAGTGCAGTATTAATTTAGACCAGCCGATGAATGGCAGTGATGTTAAGCGCTGTATGCCTGTGAGACATATTTATATCCTGCAAAACCAAAAGCATCTCTGGAGCCTGCGTCCTATCCAATTAACAAAAATATCTATGCCGGTGTCGTCCACACGTACAGGCAAGTTAGTGGCCTCAGGAGCTGCTCAAGGTAAAGTAGACACACATTGATTTAAGGCATACAGATGGGCCGAAACTAAAAAGCAAAGTTGGCGTTGAAGGGGGAAAGGGTTCATTGAAGCGAGGTCTCCTCTTTTCTTAGCCATGGGGGTTCAGAGCAAACTATCAGTTAATAGTCTATGTGTGCAGTTCAGCATCCATAAGAGGCTCTGCAAAATGAGTTTCAAGAAGAAGACCCGTGTGTTATCCGACCTGCGGCTTTGAGTCTGTAAAACACTCCATGTTGGGTCAGTTAATGTGTGTGAGGGGGGGAGTGTGGTGGTGAGGATGAGGCCCGGTCAGGCTCCTCTCGGGCCGGTTCGGCTCGTCGCAGGGGTCGGGGGAACAGCGGCAGCATCTGCAGCCGCCTGGTCGCGGTTGTCGATCTCCCCGTCGTCCCGTCGTGTGTGCGCCTCCGTCTCCTCCTCGTCCTCATCAAGCGCAGCGCCAGACTCCCTGGTGCTTGACTGGATGTTGTGGCTTCCTCGGGGCTGAGATGCTTGCATTTGCCTACCCAAAGTGTCCGACCTCTCCGCGCTTGTGTAACCACGGGAAGATGCGTAGAGTCCTTCTTCTTGCTGTGAATGCGCAATTTCTGCTCTGGCACCGCGCGGAGAGACGGCCACTCTCTCGGCTCTGTCATCCCACAGAGACGCCTGACTATGCGGGGTTGTAACCTGCCCGGTCTGGTTGAAAGATAGCAGCCCTGTCTGTGTAGAGTTCCACTCTGAGACATTGTTGCTCGTGGAAATATTAGTTGAGATGTTTGCGGTGGGGCTGACCTCCTCGGACACCCCAGGCTTCACCGAAGAAGAGGATGAACTGGTTGGTTTCCAGATCAGGCTGTAGTAAATTGCCAGGATAATGGCTGCTAAGGACACGGACAATACATATGCAAAAACAGTGGCTAGTCTCACCCACTTCTTATTAGTCTTAGCAGCCATCTTAGCCTTTTTGTCCCCCGTATAAGTAGCAGGTTTGCCCCTCTCCATATTGGGCATGAAGTCCCGCTCTCTCATATTGCCCCTATTTTTTCCTCGATGCTCCACCACCCCCTCCGTCTTGAAGCCTTCTTGTTATCCACAATCCAAGAGAAGACGGGAAGCAGAGGACTGAGGAGAAAGATGCAGGACCACCTTGAACCGTCCGCACCACAGGAGTATTTTGCAGCTAAATTGATTTCTTGAAATGCATTTGATCTCAAAAGCGCTGCGCCTAATATTCGGTACCCAGTGCAGCACTGCGTTTCATAATGGACATCAAGCATCCACTGGCTGATTGCGCGTTTCAGCATCCGATAGCGGCGGGACAAACGTCTACCCCATACGGCATTTCCAGGGAACAGCTGGCTGTAGGCCCACGGCGAATCCGCAGTATAAGATTGTATTTATTAAAACGATTAAGTGAGATCACACGGTACACAACTGTCTGTCTTATCCAGCAAATGAAGTGGCTGGCTCAGCTAAAAATACAGGAGAGGGGGCGGGCGGTGGCTCTTAAAGAAGCAGCAGCTGTGCAGCAGTGCCAGAAGAAACAAAAAAAAAAACATCACCTCCACATCAGGATGCTTGTGCTGCACATGGAGAGCATGTTGTAGCGGGATCAACACTTTTCCAAATGACGCTGCTATGCGCACCCAAGTAGACAGGATACATGTTAGATACCTCCAATGAGCCAACAAAGTAGTAATCAATGAAATCTGACTGGGATTTATGAATTATGTAATGCTTGTCCAATCCACTGATAAACTTGCAAGCGCAACCCACGGCCTATATACACTATATCAGATAGTTGCTTTATTTTGGATGAGTTTTTACATCATTTCAGTACAATGGACAGCGCCCGGGTTTTGTCATTGCACATGTCCTCTGGGGAGCTGTAGAGGTGAGACAGGTGAAGGTAGGCCTAATGGGGCAGCAACATTTGACCTGTGATGTGTCCAGTTAAAAGGTGTTTAAATTCCAGCTCGTGATCAACACAACTCACATATCTATCAATAAAACAAAACCAATACAAATGTATTTTTCTAATTGATTATTTTACCCCAAAAGTAGACCCTCCATTACATTCCTGCATCTAACATCCACCCATTAAAAATAAACACTCATGGATCATCATATGTCATGTGGACAAGTTTCCAGTGTCACAAAAATCCTTATTAAGCAAAACTATAATAAACATGACTTTGTTGTGACATCTGTTCAACATGAAAGGCTAAAAGTGAAGTGTATTGTTGTACCTGGCTGTCAAACACGTTTCATCTGCAGCCACTGCTGCTGTGGCTGTTAGGATACAGTTGAAGAATATATGTGACAGGTGAGACAAGGCCCACATACACCCACCTTCAGGTGTTTATAGGAAGGTTTATAAGATAAGATAAACTTCATTTGTCCCACACCAGGGAAATTCACCTGTTACAGCAGCTCAAGAATTGAGAGTACAGGTAGAAAGTAACGAGTGCAAAGAATAAAATATATAAAATCCAATATAAAAACAAACAAGAACGAAAGCAAGAACTATAAAGCACCAAATCTATATACACTATATACACCTTTCACTTGAAAAATGACTGTATGGATGTAATACACACATGGTGTGTAGTGACAGTATGCATACATATTGTTTCACAGTATGAGTAAATAACTGTTTCCATTGTTTCCATTGCCATGTTTAATGATATAAGGAGGATGATGCTCAGCCTTAATGTGAGCTTTTTTACCTGTGAGACCTGCATGACAGTCAACGTGTATTGTTCTTTAGTTTTCCATTATATTTTCCTAACAAAACATGAGTCATCAAATAAATCCAGTGGTGTTTTATCAAATGTCAATCCTCTGGCGCCTGATTGGCAGAATGTTTGCATTAGATATTGCATGGTCTTAAGGTGTATTTGAATGATATCCAAATGAGCGTGAATCTTGTTGAAACAGCAGTCAGTGTCCTGCCTCGATTAATAAATGACACTGTTATGACCCTGGGCAGGTGGCTGTGGCATAATTTGATAAAGTTAAATTTGATAAGCTGATGGGTAAATGAATTGTGATTTGCCCTAAATGTAAACAACAATGCATAAAAGCATTTACACCAAGTAGTGTTTCAGTCAGAAGAGCAGCCAGCCCTTACTTTCAATGTTCCAATGTTTTATTTTGCAGCCGTAAACAAAAATCAAGATGATGGCTCAGAATCACTGTGAAAACAGTAATTTCCCCTAAAGTACAAGGAAAACATTTTCTCACCTCTCACTCGCCATGTCTACCCATATTTATTCAGTAGCATAGCAAATATATCACACACAGATAGCTTAACAACCTGGGTAAATGCAATTAAAGCTCTAAAAAGTTTTCTTTTTGTAATTTGGGTGAACTTACTCTTTAATGTCAGTGAAACCAGTCTTCTTTTTTTTTCCCAGATACTGATTCTGATTCAGGGTAGCTTGAAAGCAGCACTTTCACCTATAGTCAAGTTACTTGTTTTGTTTTGTTGTCAACTTCATTTGCAATGCATATCTCTCAGGGTGTGTCCAGAGTACAGTCAGAGTCGAGGCACTGAACTCCATTTTACTGTACCTTTCAAATACAGATGGAGAGACGAGCTAGTCGGTGCTTATGACAATGGTGTATGACATAGTGGATGTATTTCAGTTCTAGCATTTAATTTGGATCAAAAGTCACTCTAGAAGGACAAAATGAATAAGAAAAGACACTTTCTGGAGGCCCCAGAGGTCAAAGACTACCTGGTCAAGGGAGAAAGATTTACCAAATGGTCAGAGGTGAGTAAATATTTCAAGAAAATCTGTGCAGGACAAACAGTGAGATTTTATTTTCTATTGTCTGATGTGCAACATTGCAAGTTTTGTTTGATCTGATGTTGAAGGAATGAACCCTCCTGAGAAATATAGTCCCATAGCACAAATTATCTAATCGTCATCAAGCAGCTCTTTTTTCTGTCCAAAACGTGTGCGAAAGCTAATTCCCTTGTCTCCATCAAGGACTCCACAAAGACCATTCCTGTCACCATGAAGATGGATCCAAAAGGTTTTTACGTCTACTGGATCAACCAAAGCAAGGTAATCAATATCTAGAGTATGGAACAGACAAGAAAATGCCCTTACACACAACATGTCGCAGGTGTGGGGAAGTGTTGAGTGACTAATTGCTTTTTTGTGCATCAGATAAACACAACCTGACAGATTAAACGGTATATCAAAAAGATGCAGTCATGGTTCAGTGACTCACATCCAGAGTGTGTGTAATGTGCATGTGATCAAGATCTGCCAAAGCTGTGGGATAGCTCAGAGCTGCAGTGCACCTTCCAGTCTCAGCAGCTCGTAGAGATTATCGATTGGTGCTGATGTGGGCTCACCATCCTGCTGCTGAACTGCGATGCACTCCATGAAGAAGACTGTATGTCTTTGTTGCTCTCTCTCTCTCTCTGTCTCATTGAGGCACCTTCTTTGTTTTTGACCACATCACAAAACCAGTGAAGCCTACATCAAATATGTGCCTCATGCTGCCTGTTGGCTTAAAATGTAATAAAATGTGAAATTTCCCTCGCTGTTTCCCACATGATGTTTCAAAACATCGCAGTCAAGTATTCTTTATACACAAACATAGTAAATCCCGTAGTTTTTGCACTTTGCCAAAGGATGACTTGTATCTGAATCCATATTTGGACTGGCACCTACATGTTGAAATTGAGTATTGGAGATGATCCTCTGCTTCTTGTTTCTAGGAGACAACGTTCCTGGATGTTGCTACTATCAGAGATACCAGAACAGGAAAACATGCAAAAGTTCCCAAAGTGAGTTCATTATCATTATTTAATGTACTAACATGCACTCTTCATTAAGTCAAGGTGGTGTGTTTGTTATGTAAGAATCTCTGCAGGTATGCAAATAGGGTGTCAAGCCCTTAGTTTGCCCATTAGTATGAGATTCATATTTGCATTGCAAAAATGGCAATGGACACATGCACCCAGGCTGCTCTCTAAACTCACACTGAGACATGATCTGAGATTTCTGTGAGGGAGTTTGTTTGTTTGTTTGAGTTGAAATCTGACAGTTGTAGTCCTTTTTTTCCGCTTCCTCACTGCCGTCCGCAGAGAGTTGCAGTATGCAGCCATCGTCATCCCTCACTGAGGGTTCATAGTTGGAGTCTGAAATTTGTTCCCCACAGAGCACAGAGCTCTGCATCATCCCAGCTGGGGGGCTGTTGGAGGCACATCTTCCTCGCGGTTTCCTCAGGAGTTTTGGGAAAGCAGCGCCAGCGCTGACATCTGAAAGTATCATAGAAGTGATTGATTGTAGAGTAGCAGATACAGGAAGGTAGTACCTAAATCACTGGTCATCTTGCTGCCGTTATACATACGTGTGTTTGTGTTTGAATGTGTGCGCAAGTGTGTGTGCTTGCATGTTTGTGTGTGTGTGTCTCAGTGTGTATGTGCATAAGCAATGTGATTACTTAATCAGATTACAAAAAAATAAATGACTATAATCATCAGACATTACATTTGAAAAGAAATGTGCAATTAGATTAGAATTACTTTGTCAAAGATTACTTGATAACATTTTTGATTACATCTTTAAAATATGACTTTTTTCATGAATATGAATATGCCATATATGTTCTACATTAAAGTAAGTTATGCCTCCCAGGTTGCCAGTTTTGTTCATGGTGACTTCACTTGTTTTTGTGTTTAATGATGATAACGGAGTGCTTATTCCTCTTTATTTACACTGAAAATGGAGGTTGCACATTTTTGAGTAACTGCTCCTCTTGTGGTACAAAAGCAAGCAAGATTATGTAGTTGTGTAGTAACACATGTAGTTTGTGCCAGTGCTGTTTTTGTAAGGGTAATTTGTTTTGACCAACTGTAAGAGAGAAAAGAGAATATTTGTGGAACTGAAATTCTTGTGGCTGCATCCATTTTTTTTAGTATGAGGTGCAATTTTTTTTCAATATTTGATTTTGAAGTAATCCAAAAGTATTCAGATTACATTTTTTGTAAACTAATGGATTATATTACTAATTACAAAAATTGCCATGTCATTTGTGTAATTTACTAGACTACATTTCAATAATCTGACCCAACCCTGTGAGTGTGTTTGCATGTCTTGGTCAGCAGATTTGCCTCCCAGCTCCCAGAGAACAAGTGCTGCAGTCATGGCTTTCATTCTTTAAGCAAATGGAAAGATAAAAAATGATTAATTAAAGTGCTTAAAAGTGGCTTGATATATTTTGAGACAATTACATCTTATTGGCTATGAAACATATTTACTCTCTCATGCTTTTCATAGCACCCCAAAGTGCGCAACGTCTTCAACCTGGACTTCCCAGACAGCAACCACCTTGCCAAAACTCTGACCATTGTCTCAGGTCCAGACACAGTGAATCTGACCTATCATAACTTCTTTGCCTCTAAGGAGAAAGTGACACAGGTAAGAAGCCACTGTATACACTGACTGTGTGTGTTATTGGCACTGTGCCTTTCCTCTAGCTGTTTACAATCCTCCCTTTCTGACATTGATCCCCCTCTCATTGTCCAAACACAGCCACAGGCCATTAGCCATTATACAACGAGCCTTCGATTCTCCCCAATAAGGTGCCCTCTCTCTCCCTTTTAGTCTTTATTAGGCTTTATGACTCCAATATCCGGTTTTAATCTACTGAAATGAAATCACAATTGTACTTTAATCAAATGCAACATGCACTACTCTCATTTCCTGAGGTACTATTATATGAATGCCCTCTAGTGGGGAGTTTGTGTCCATTACAAATCTCTCATAATGGTTTTGTACACACTAATGACACTTCAAGCACAATTCATGTTGACATTAAAGGTAATATCCCTGTTTGTGCTTGTAATTAAATGCACATCAGAACTGGGCAAATGACATTCTTGCAATTGCCTACAACGCTGCAAGAAACAACGCGTGCAGACAAGTCTTCCTGGAGAAAATGTAAGTGAACATCATGTCATCAGCTTGTTTTGTTGATGAGTGAACACACCGCCGTTTAATTTGCCCATGTGTAACACAGTATTGGACTATTAAGCCTTTGTGTTCAATCTCAGATACGTCCGCATTTGTCTTCACACCAACAAGGACGGCAAGATCCTGGTGAAAAAGTAGGTTTCAGTGCAACCATCTGATGGTCGGTTCCTTTAACTGTAGATTGCCATATTTCCTACTCAAGGTTTCACTGTGTCTTTTCTCAGCATTTACAAGATGTTCCCTGCAGATAAGAAGAGGGTGGAAAGTGCCTTAGCATCAGCTCACCTCCCCAAAGGAAAGGTTAGAAAATATAGACATTTTGGTGGGTTGGTTGTGTTCTCTAAGTCCATCCATCCTTCTGTCTCATAATATCATGATGTTTGTGATTCCTGACAGTTATTTTGATTTAGAATAAGGTACTCAGACTCCTGCATAAAGAGAGAAAAATGTTGCAGTAGCAAATTGGTTTCAAGAATTTTGCAATAATGACAAATGTCATTTTACATTTCAGTATGACACCATAAAGCCTGATGTCTTCACCGAGTCTGCCTTCAAGGTCTTCCTGGCAAATCTCTGCCCTCGGCCTGAGATCTATGAGATCTTCACTTCTTAGTGAGTCGGCCTCTCCTGTGCTTCACTGATTATCTCCTAATATGGCTGAATAATCCTTTATTTATCATTTTATATCCTGTAGTTTTTCCAAATGCACACCTACTGTAGCACACACCATGTATTATTCTCATATTTAGTTTTATCTAACATTTTGTTTGAGGCTTCATCATTTTGCTTTTTCATCAAGCATCTACAGTAAATACGCCTACTCTAAAAGGCTCAGCTAATCTTATGATATGCATAATCCGTGATAGGTAGGAGCCACATTACGTGCAGCGCTGATGTGATTGTTACGTTTCACTGTGCCCTCCAGCTCCAACAAACCAACCATGACAAAGGACAATTTCACCAAGTTCCTCAACGAGAAACAGAGGGACTCTCGGCTCAACGAGGAGCTATTTCCACGTCTGCGGCAGGACCAGATCAAGGCTCTGATCGACAAATATGAACCTTGCTCCTCTAATTCAAACAGAAGTGAGATTCACTGATGAGAGGATTGTTGTATGGAGGACTTACAGAATACTTCAGTGTGGGTTTCTTGTTCGTCTGCAGGTCTGATTTCTCCAGAAGGTCTCTTAAATTTCCTGATAGGGCCAGAGACATCAGTTGTCATGCAGGACAGGCTGGCCAAGTGTCAGGACATGACCCAACCCTTAACCCACTACTTCATCAAGTCCTCCCACAACACATACCTGACAGGTCACATACACCTCTTTCCTTTTTGCTCATAAATTCAAATATTGCTAAACTCAAAATCATTTATGGAGGATTTTTTTTTTTGTCTTTCTGTCTGTCACCCTGCAGCTGGTCAGTTCTCTGGCGTGTCCTCCCCAGAGATGTACCGTCAGTGTCTGCTGTCCGGCTGCCGCTGTCTGGAGCTGGACTGTTGGAAGGGCAAACCTCCAGATGAAGAGCCCATCATTACCCACGGCTTCACCATGACGACTGACATCCTCTTCAAGGTGGTTACACATACAGTAGTTTTGGGCACGCCTTCAGTCGGGTCTCATCCACTCTATATTTAACACAAACATTCTACATATTTACATTTTCGTTTCCCTCTTAGTCTTCAGGATCTTGCATCTAAACAAGAGGGATGTAAAAAAAAAAGAAGGTCAAATACATTATTTGCATTCATTTTTGGTCTAAACATATAAGAACAACATCTAGATTTGTGCAGTGTTGTTTTTACTACTTTTTACCATGCATCTCACACCTATTTAATCTTGACAATAGACAGGTAGCTGAAGAGCTAAAGTTAGGGACTGTCTCAAAGTGAGAGCTTTTCTGATTTTTCTCAATAGCGTTCTCCTTTTTTTCCATTGATGTTTCCAACTTTAATTTTGCCTGGAACTCTCATTTGGATACAGATACAAAACATGTTTTACTATTGATTCATTTAGGAATGTCGTAAACATATTATTAGAAATGTTGTTGTATACTTTGTGGACTGTTAAACTTATACACATACCTGTATAAATGGCAGTAAAAAAAACAGTTAAACCCAGAAAAGGAAGCAGTAGACGATTTATGACAACTTTTGTTGTAAGCCTAACCCATTTCTGGTCCTTGCTGTGGTCTATCATAAATCTTGGACCTTTTATAGTGAATGGTCAACTCCCAGTTTCCTGTGAGCACAGTTTGCATTGTTTTATGACATCTTCATGTATACACTCGCCAGAAGCTGTTCATGCTGACCTAAGAATACCACAATGTATCAAAGATATCATGATAAGTCCATAAATTCACTGATTACCTTTTATTCATGCCTGTGTGCACATTAAAGAACCAAATAGTATGATTGCCTAAAAGTACATTGTAACACAGGAACACACACATATACACACACAGGGAGGCACCCCTGTCATCCAACACTTCCATTTAAGGGCAGATGGAGCTCCACATTCCCCGGGGGCCAGGACACAACACCTCAGTTCAGTTTACTGTCAGCTTCTAGATGTGATAGGTCTGGAGCTGACTTCAGGGCCTCCGCAAAGAAGAAGTAGTCCTGCATTTTGTCATGTTGTCTTTCTTCGTGTTGTGGTGGAATAGTCATGATTGGCTCAGTCTGTTGGTCTCATACTTTTCTGTGATTTTATTTGTACCCATGTTTTTGCTGTTTGTTGCAGCTTCATTTCCATATCTCTCTTCCTGGTTGTATGCCTTTAATTTTAATGTGATTCAAATAAAAGTTTAGTTAAATGTCTCATTTTGATGTGCGACAGGATGTGATTGAGGCCATTGCAGAGAGCGCTTTCAAGACCTCACAGTATCCCATTATCCTCTCATTCGAGAACCACGTTGACTCGTAAGACCTGAACTTTTCAGCTCATGCCATATAATTTAATTAACACGATGTAATAATGTTTTGATGCCATTATCCCAAATTGAAGATTGGAGGGACATACTGAAGATGTAATTGAACCTTTCATTCGGGCAGTAAGAGCAGTCTGTTACAGGTGTTAATCTGCTTCATTGCAGGGTGAAACAACAGGAGAAGATGGCAAACTACTGCAAAACCATATTTGGTGAGGCCCTGCTAACAGAGCCGCTGGACAAATACCCTGTGAGTACACTGCTGCAGCACGGCTCGCAAATCACTTTGTGTGATAAATTAGATAAAGGATTATCTTGTTTTCCTGTGGGACTCAGCAGAGCTATGGAGTCTAACTGCATTAGCATGTCAATAAATGGAAAAGTTCAAATTTCATCTTTGGCCTCTTTCTTATCTCTGCTAGACATGACCCTCAAAGGCTCCTGTACCCATTCATATCATCAGCCAACATCTTTTCGCCTCCTCACAGATGTGTGTGTATGTTGTGTGGAGGGGTGTTCACGTATTTGTATTCCCGAGGCAAATAGAGGACATGTTTAACAATCTCAAATAATATCAGGGCCAGTTAGGATTTTAGAAAAGCTGAGGTCATAACTCAAAATTCCCCTAACCCCTACCCTTCTAAGTTTTGGTTAGCCACCAAAAACGCCTAAATATTACCTTCTGACATGATGATCGCCCCTTCCACACTGCCAGGATGTAATTCTGTAAAAGAATAGTAAATCCTTTAATACGATTTAAATGGTTTATTTATTTTTCCTTGAAAACTGTTCATAGATAAGTTTAAGTTTTTTCTAAATTATAAAGATAATGAGTCCATAAAATAAAATACGTAAAAATAATAAAAATAATAATCCAAATTTATCTTAAAAAAGAAGATTTAAAAAAAAGAAATAGGTTGACATTTTGGGAAATGTACTTTCTTGGCAAGAGTGAGATGAGAACATTAATACCACTTTTATGTCTGTGCAGTAAATATAAAGTTA
Source organism: Hollardia meadi (assembly GCA_037974645.1). Taxonomy (NCBI): domain Eukaryota; kingdom Metazoa; phylum Chordata; class Actinopteri; order Tetraodontiformes; family Triacanthodidae; genus Hollardia; species Hollardia meadi. Next base: position 10,241,565 of record JBBPCS010000374.1, on the reverse strand, counting down.
CTTGCAGCTGGTTAGCTTAGTTTAGCATAAAGACTGGAAACAGGGGGAGCCTGACTCTGTCCAAAGGTTAAAAAATCTGCCTACCAATATCTTGTTCGTTTGATCTGTACAAAACCTGTGATATAACTTCCTGGAAGTAAACCCCCCGTAAAGCCACAACGTGTCATTTTGACAATTTTTTTTTTTGACAAACTTAACAAATACATAGTAAGCTTCACTTGTGTTGGGTGAATTTTGTTACCTTCAGACAAAGCTAGGCTAGCAGTTTCCAGTCTTAGTGCTAAGCTAAGCTAACCGGCTGCTGGCTACCCTGATCAGACACATGAGAGTAGTATAAAGAGATCTTTCTGTTTAACTCAAATAAGCATATTTCCCAAAACATCAAACTATTCCTTTAAAATTCCCACATTCACAAAGACAATACTGAGGATTTGACCTTGGTTTCTGTAGTTACAGGCCTGAACAAATATTGTTTGCTCACTCTTTACCTCAAGTTAGTTTCAGGCTTCTTTCTATTTAGCTGAAGCCAGGCCACCAGATCCCCAGTCCATCTGAGCTTATGGGCAAGATCCTCATCAAGAACAAGAAGGACAGCCATCAAAAGCCAACCCAAACTAAGAAAACCGCCGTAGCAGCCACTGAGCAGACCGCAACCACAGCTGCAGCCACCCAGGACCCAAACACCAATTCCCAGGATCCTGCCAACCCAGCACCCAGCACCCAGGAGAACCAAGGTGGACTAGATGAACATGGAGCCAGATCAGATTACAATCCAAAAACAGGCATGGTTAGTTATTTTTTAGGTGTCACTGACATTATGTTCACATGTTTAAGCAGAGGGGGACATGCCTGTGGAAGACAACGAGGAGCAAGAGGACACAGAGGAACATGATGAGGAGAAAATGAAGACATCAGATGAGGTAGAGTATGCAGTTGTGATGACAGTTTTATTGCTTCACATCATCCTTGTCCTGCTAAAACGGTTCAAACATCAATTAACTTCCTGTCAATCCCCCACAGGGCACAGCTGGACAAGAAGTAACAGCGTATGAGGCAATGTCATCCCTGGTCAACTACATCCAGCCCAACAAATTCATCTCTTTTGACAATGCCAAAAGTACGTCTTCATAAAAAAACAAAAAAAAAAACACAGATGAACGAATCAAAGTCAGTGTGAAATGTGCAATTCTTCCTGACAATCTTTTCCTCCTTCACAGAGAAAAACAAGAGTTACGTCATCTCATCTTTCGTGGAGACCAAAGGGGAGACAATGATTTCCAAGACTGCTGTTGAATTCGTTGAGTATCCTTTAAGATGTTGTTCCAAAATAAGGTAAACTGCCTTAAATGGGCTGATTAAAACTGACACAAAATAAGACCAAAATAGACCAAAAGAGTCCTGGTTCACATACAAATATAGAGATATGAAACTGTGCTTCCTGAACCATCTTTCTCAGATACAATAAGAGGCAGATGAGCAGGATTTACCCCAAAGGGACAAGAATGGACTCATCCAATTACAGCCCCCAGCCCTTTTGGAACGTAGGCTGCCAGATGGTGGCGCTCAACTACCAGACTATGGGTAGAAATAGACACACAATGCACTAAATAATAACTACAAAAAATATCATAAATGCGTTGCACTACATGAGAAGACGTAACCACCCACTGTTTCTTTTTAATAACAATTTGGGAAATGTCATGTGTTATATTTTTTAAACCTGAGCTTCTGTTTTTCACCACAGCAGGTCAGTGTTGCACCTCTTTGTGCTGCACAGGCCTCCGCTTGGCTTTGCATCCCAAATGCTCACTGCTCCTCCTTGTGCTGAAGAGAGGGGGCATGATGAATGGGTCTATTTGTGTCTGTTTTCAGATTTCCCCATGCAGCTGAACCTGGCTCTGTTTGAATTCAACGGCAAAACGGGCTACCTGCTCAAGCATGATGTTCTGCGTCGCAGTGACAAGAAGTTCGACCCTTTCTGTGACAGGATCGACACGGTTGTGGCAAGCACGTTGACCATAAAGGCAGGTTCACAGCCTTGCTATTGTTATGCTTCTCTCACTTGACTGTGCGGCATATGGATCCTGGTATATGTGCAAACTAAATACAAAACAAAACAGCTTGAAAAGGGGAAAATAATGGCTTTAAAGGTGCAGGTAAAACTCTTTACACACTAAACCTGCTTCATTTATGGCCTTGCATTGTAGGGACACTGATGTACAAAGAAAGCAATATGAGTATAGCTGACAGAACAATAAATTAGCCTCAATAGTCTTCGAAATGTGTATGTGTGTGTGTGTGTGTTGTCTGTGTGTGTGTGTGTGTGTGTGTGTGTGTGTGTGTGTGTAGCCCTTTTCCCTCTAGTTTAGATGCAGAGTCTGTAATAATACAAGCTTCACGCTTAGAGTGATACATGGTTCTTGGTATTCAGCATGAGTGAAGGCCTGAGCTCTATTTATGTCCTGTAATGTGAATGTCCTGTATTTATATAGCGCCTTTCTAGTCAGCTTGACCACTCAAAGCGCTTTACACTACAAGTAGGCATTC
>JBBPCS010000374.1:10201313-10234793 GCA_037974645.1 Hollardia meadi | reverse complement strand
GTGTGTGTGTGTGTGTGTGTGTGTGTGTGTGTGTGTGTGTGTGTGTGTGTGTGTGTGTGTGTGTGTGTGTGCACGTGCGTGTGTGTGTGCTCGCGTGCGTGCATTCGTGCGTGCTTGCGTGCGTGTGTGTCCCCAGCTGGCAGATGGTGATCTTAGGACAACTATTATCCAACAGGTGTTTTAGTAGCAGTAGCAAAGGCAGCCCCGGTCATCTACCTGCCCACATGGACACAATAACATTGCATTTTAGCCTTCCCTTTCACTGAAAAGGTCACATCAGAGACATAAAGCCCTGCAACTCTTGTTTAGAGGAAAAAGGTGGTTTATAGGGCCACTTTTGATTTTTATGCCTCAGTGCTGACGATAGCCATGGCTGGAAGCATTATTTTTTCAGGTTGTCCATCCGTCTGTGCCATTCTCATGAAGGCAACATCTCAGGAACGCTTTGAGGGAATTTCTTTAAATTTGTCACATATGTTCACTTGGACCTGAGGCAGAATTGATTAGAATTTGGTGGTCAAAAACCAAAGTTACTCAAGTATTAATGCACAAATTATGATAAGATTTCACACAAATAATGTTAATGCAGAAACGCTTTTCTGGCCATTATTCAACTCCATAACGGGAGAACAGAAGGGGGGATTGTGACCATACTTCACATTTGGTTGGACACTAAGGTGCCTACCTTGAAACTGCTGATTGTATAGATCTTCTGTGCTGCCGGGTTGAAGATGTGTGTGAAGCGCTTACTTTGCCTTGACTTTGTTTTGCAGTGAAACCAAAGAAAATAAGAAGAAAACATTCTCAAAAAGCTCAGAGAAAGCAAAGTGAGTTGACTTTCTGTTACTTTATATGTTTTCAGTCATTGCTGTTCCTCTCACTGAGGTACAGCTTCTTGTCCACAACGAAAAGAATTATTATGAGATTAAAGGTGAGGGGCAGTTTAGCTTCTTACCCTGCTGCCACATGGCACTGCACATTAAGTCTGGCTTGATTTGTACATTTTTATTTACAAATGGTCTAATTGAAAACTATAATTATCTTCTCTTAGGCTGAAAAGGGCAATGAGCACAGAGCTGCTGGATGAGCCAAGTCAGTCTGATGGTTCAGTAAGTAGTTTTTTAAATCTGTTGAAAGAACATAGACTTTTTGGCAGGCATGTACAATTAAAGCAGTAGTTTGACATTTTGGGATATGTGCTTTTTTTGCTGTCTTGCTGAGAGTAAGATGAGAAGATTGATACCACACTTACATCTGTGTTAAAAGTATGAAGCTAGAGCTAGCAGCCAGTTAGCTTAGCTTAGCAGAATGACTAGAAACAGGGAGGAACATCTAACCTGGAAACACCAGAATCCAGTAAGTCAAAATCTGCCAGCATCTCTAAAGCTCACTGTTTGTTTGGCCTAAAGACTGCTTCCTGTCTTTATGCTAAGTTAAGTTAACCAGCTGCTGGCTGAGTATTTAACGGAGAAACATGAGAGTGGTATCAATCTTCTCATCTAACATCTCGGCAAGAAATAAGCGCACATCCCAAAATATTGAATGTTTGAATGTTAAAATTACAAACTCATGTGCATCACTGCATTTGCCATTTTGACATCTACCTAAAACAGTGTTAATGCTGGCATTTTAGCTGCACAGCTTACACTAACATTGACTAGTCTGTTCAACCCATATTTTATTCAACAGTGTAACTATGGTTACAAAGAGGCAGCAAAATATAGCTGCTGTAAGTGAGTTGGGACCAGGTATTTTGAGGAGGAAGAAGAAGAAGGAGGAGGAAGATGAAAAAAGGAAGAGGTGGAACACAAATATGAATTACAGGAGGGTCCATCAGCGGAATTTTCTTGACCAAAATTATCACTAAGCTTTGAAGTCATGCCTTTAATGAACACGGCACAATGCCGAGTAGATATAAGTTCAATCAAACATTTTTTAGGCACTGTGGACTAAATTATAAATAATTCAAAAATCTGGCTGGATTGTTTGTGGAGGACAGTCTGAAGATGCTGTGCAGCAAGTTTGGTGTCAATTAAGAAAAAAAAGTAGTATTAAAAAGAGAAAAAAAGAGTATTAGTTAGTGAAATTTGCAAAGTCTTTGCACATACGACTGATTTGTTATGACAGCCAATTCATCCACCTGCACACACGTTCATGTACGACCATGTGTTTGCTTGAAGGCAAAACACACACACACACTGTTGAACTACAAGTACACGCACACACATAAGCATGCACACCCAGACACAAACCAGCGGGCCCTGACCATAGGCCAGGCTTGTCCATTACTCAGAAGCTGTTTACTGGGAGCAGGCTAATCCACGTGTGGTCGATGACTCACTGAGCTCTGCTCTCGTCCCTCTGTTGGCTCATCAAGATTCAGACCTGTTGTATTTGGGTTAAAGACGCAGACACTTCACTCCTCTCCCATCGACTCTGTCTGGCAAAGCCCCCTCATCTCTTCACACAATAGGGTTGCATTGCAGCTCATTTTGATCTACTTAATCAGCATTTGCTCATTAATTACAGCAACTATTTATAACAGAGTCACCTTTTAATCAGCACGGCCTCAGTATTGAATGGCCGGGTGCAATAAGGGCTGTGTAACCGAACTAGACAAGTCCAACTGTTGTAACTTAAGTGTATTGATTCTCCTGCTCAGGTTGCATCCCATGGGTGCGTTCTTCTGCAGATACACACACATACACTCAAATGCAAACAGTCTTTTATCTTTCACTTTATACCATACACACAGACACGAACAAATGCACGAAGACTCAGACCACAGATTGATCGTGTTTTTTAGTAGAACATGTTGTATTGCACTTTATTGTATATCGTTACAGTCCTCAGATCACAGCCCACAGCAAGAGGCTCTGAAGAAGAAACAGGCTGCTACATTGGAAGAAATCAAGACCCTGACTAATCAGGTACACTCGTGACACTAGGATACACTTGTTTTTGTCACTTAACTAGGAACTAAAAGTTCTGTTTGCTCATTCCTGTTTGCGTTTTCAATGAATATGAAGATCTGTGAAAACTTGGAAAATTAGATTGATGACAGATTTACCAATCAGCAATATTTTAGGTTCAATGTGGTAACCATCAGAAAGTACCTCCCTCATCAAGGACTTTTATAGCCGCCTGGAATTATCGCACACTAAATTTGGTCCCAGGTTCCTCCAGGCGAAAAGCAGATTTACTTCCAGGGTTCCTCAAAAAGTTCTTGGTCCCCTGGGAAAGTTCCTGTGGTGGAAACTACTACATTCATTCCCCGGAGACTTACTCTAACACAACCATAATCACTGTAGGAACTATTTTCTTTCTGCCAAACTGCAACATATCACTGCGCAGAAGGAAATGTGCATCTATGGGAGGCTCGTGCCCATGACAGGGCAGGATGTAAACATTAATGGAGTCCTCCTTGGCTGAGCTTTAATGTTAGCTAGCTTAGTTAGCGTAGTTAGATAGCATCTCGTCTATAAGTAGATGCACACTTCCTTCTGCGAGGTGATGCGGAAAGAAAATAGTATCTTCATGAAACTGCTCACAAGAAGGTTTGTGGATTAATTTGGAGTATACTGGTCATGGTTTCTGGAAAAGAGACATTGCTGTTAAGTTTTATAAATGTATTATTTTAGAACTTTGAGCACCATGAGTAGCGTGCCAACTAGTTCCATTATATTTGAGAGAAGGCAGACATCTCAACAAATGATATCTCCAAAACTCGGCAACTCACACCAAAACAAACTAGATGGATAAATAGCACTACAGGAAAGAGAAAGAGAATATGTATTATTGATTTTTGGGGTGAACTGTCCCTTTAACCAAAGCCAAGTCCTAAAATGAAATGGTTTACCTTGTGGTGTTTTCCCTTTTAATCCCAGTGATACTCACCTCCCATGTACTGTAAATTCTGTTCCTCACACATCCACCATCCAAAAACTATTCCAACAACAAATCCCTGTTTTTCAAATACATTGTCACCCGTGGCCATCTGTCCATTTAGTGATTGTACGTGATGTTGCCGTGTGACACATTCAGTTTTGGCGATTGAGAAAGTACAGACCAAGCTCCCACCGCTGTAAATGATGTCAGAGCGCTTTTATGACAAAGCTTTTGAATAGGTGAAATCCTGTCAGTTGACATTGAGAAAAGGAGGTGTTAGATTATAGTTTAGACATTGACGCGCGAATGCCAGATGGATGATTTGTTTTTATGTCTCATCAGTACTAGTATTTGCTTTTAAATACAGTTTTCTTGATAATGAGAGAAGCAGTAGGAGGAATTCAAGTGAGTGCTAATAGATTAAGGACAAATGAGGATAACTTATTCCTTTCAACATGCAAGCGAATCTTTGCTGCATGTACTTTAACATCATCAAGTATTGAGGCATTTTCCTTAGTACAGGCACATAGCCACATCATTAAATATCCTTAAAATAGCTCATCGTCATTCTTATTTAAAATCAATCTACGCCATTGGGCTCAAGCCCGTTCCCTAGCTTGAGCTTTGCAATGATCTTTTTACTGGTGCCAATATGCAAATCCATTCTCTAAAGATTATGATAAGCACCTGGCTGAGAAGAGAAAGTATAAAAATGTCAATGTGTCCTTTTGGACAAGCCTATAACCTCTAACTAACCATTGGCCCCTGGGTGTGCAGCTCAATCAGGAGGCCCTGAAGGAGCACGAGCAGAAATTGAGGTCCCTGCCAGCGGAGGTGAGGGAGGCTGTCAGTGTCTGCGTGGGGGCCCACTTTCCTGACCTGGTCGATCAGGCTGGAGGCAAGAAGGTGGAGGGAGTGGGCTTCTATGGAGATGTCTTCCTGGGTTAGATGTGTCTTTCGACGTAAACCTGTCCTAACGTTTTAGAAACTTTGTATCTTCTTTTGTCGTTTTAATTAACCTACAGTTTGAGCATAACTGTGGAGTAGTAGAAGATTATTCAATTAGGGGATCTCTGTGTGAAATCTTAATTTATCGGTGCTATTCATAGAGAGTTCTTTTGAGAGTTTTAACCCATAATGATGTTGTCATGAATGTACTGTAAAACAAAAGTGAGATGATATGGGCATGTTTTTCATTTTCTATTTGTCTCTTTATTTCTCTCCCATTTAACCAATGAAGAATACCATAATACAAGGAGAAATATCTTCCAGATGAGAGCCCATCTAAAAGCCTTAGTTTGGTGCTCACAGTCCCCTTTCTGTCCTCTTAATAAGTTCAAAAATGGGAATCAATGTAGAAAGAAAAATGTAGCAGCAAAAGCGGGTTATCCAAGACTGCAGGCTGAATCGAGACAATGGCTCCATCTGTCATACGTGGCGTGTGATAAGTGAAGCCACAGCAAAGCTTTCACTCTGAGATTTAGCCTGTTGTGGTTGTAAAGAAACTTTTAATTTAGCTTAGTTACTTTGATGTGTAAAGACAGACATTATGACTATATAGGAAACAAAATTACAACCAAAATATATGAGAAATAATGGGATAGATTAGGATGATGAATGGACCAGAAAAATTACATCCAGGGAGATTGTACAAAAAGAGGAGAAGGGGCAAGAGGAAATTATAGTAGGGACTAAAGAAGACATGAAGGAGGAGGGGCTCTGAACTTAAAAACATATACATTCTGGAGTTTGAAGGTTCTCTCAGTCAAAAATAACCAAATGGCACATATGACACTGTTACATAGAGAGCCATGATGATGGAAAAATGTCAATATTCATCTATATAGCCATAAGAATCTTTTTTGTCATTTTCTCTTGTGATGAACAGTTCTTAATTCTTAATAAACTGCAACTTGCACTGTAAATTTGTATTTATTTTCCAGGGAGGTTTTACTGAATATGTTTACATTCCGGTCTTTAATCAGGTTTTGATCATATTTATGATGTTTGCATGGAACAGAAAAAAAAAAATGGTTCAGTCATTCACAAATCCGTCTGACATTTCTGTTCGCTGCTTGAATACGATATCAGAACACCATCCTTGTTATTTATTATCACATATTTTTATTTTACTTTTATTATCAAGTGACTCGAGTTGAAAACACATGCGTGCCTGGCAGAGAATTACCAGAAAACTGGATAAGGTGTTTACATGCACATTTTCTATCAGAGCACTTAGCTGGCATATCCAGGTGTGTGACAACAGGATATGATATTTACATTCACAAAACATAATTAGTACACACCAAAAACATATAGGTAGGATACTAATCTGCATGTAATACTCATTAAGAGAAATTCTCTCTTTATTTAGGAATGCCCTGTTCAAACTCACAGTTACCTGTAAAGCTGGCCTATAACTACAATCTAAACTGTTGTGCTCTGGAAACAAGGGACGGAAAGCTACTTTTTCACTTACACTTCCTGTTAGGGATAAGACTGGCAACCTTGTGTTTGCAAACATGCTACTGTAACCTGATTAATAAAGGCCTCAGTGGAAACAAGTGAAATTCAGAAATAAAATGTCAAAACATTACAAATAGTTTTTTGTTTTGTTTTTTGCTTGGCTGAGATGAAAAAGTTGGTGTATTGATAAATGCAAAATTTGATGTGACACCTGTCTGAAGAATTAGTGCCAACCACTGTTTATCTCAATGCACCCAACTCCTAATGTCCACATAACAGTATTGAATGGAAACACTCATTAATTTGTATGTTCAGTTGCTGATTTTCTAAAAATTCTGCACTATTTTTTGATGGAAATTTAACTAGTGGCTCCCAAACTTTTTTTTTCTGGTTGTGACTGCTTAACCAATACTTGCTTGCAACCACATGTCACAGGATGCATGTTTGAGAGTTCAGTCGAAGACTTAAAGACTTAAAAAAGTTCTAGGGGATTGAAGAGGTAAACCTATACAGTATCTTACAAGAAATATGCAAAAAAATGAGTTAAAGGGACAGTTTGGCTACACGTGTATCTACTCATGGACGAGAGGCTCGTGCTCTTGACAGGACTGGATGTAAACATTAATGGAATGCTCCTCAAAGCTGTAACCATTGACTGTATATAAAGATGGACGACATGAGAGCTCCTCAAAATTTAAACTAAAACATCTCAGTTTTCCCCGGGTGGTGCGCTGCAGTATAGGTCATAAACCCCTCCCCCTAAATGATATCAGATGGAACATGAGCCAAACAAAAAACTCAAAGTACACATCAAATAAATTTTCCCCAAAGATGGTTTCTGTGGTTTTAGGTAGGTGTTATCATGCTGGTGTTCAAGTGTTCATTTTTTTTTTTTCATTTTTCAGTTTGGTTTTATTTAGATATAAAAAACAAACAAACGGGGTGAAACATCATGATTGACAGCTGAGCCCTGCTCGCAATTCAGCGGGTGGGTGTATGGGCGGGAACTTGATACTGTGGCTCTGCTGCCCGGTCGCTACTGCGCAGACTATGGCTCCGAATTACGTCACAATTGCAAGATGGCAGTGCTCGTATCCGGGATATTTTGGCTTCATTGTTGTACAATGGGAGGAAGTGGAGACGCATCATCCATCTTTATTTATGTCAATAGCTGTAATGTTTGCTAGCTTAGCTAGCCTCTCATCCACTAGTAGATGCATGCTTTCTTCTACTTTTATAATTTTCTAATGATCACAGCAAGGGCTGTAAATTATCTTGAGTTACCGGTTCATGATTTCTGGAAAGAAACATCGTTGTTGAGTTTCTGAAAATTTTTTGTTTGATATTTTTGGCACCAGATATCTCCAAAACTCAGCAACTCACACCAAAACAATGTAGATGGACATCACTACAGGAAAGAGGAACAATATATTTGTGATTTTGGGCCATCCCTTTAAGTCTGGAAAATATGGACAATTTTGATTTCAGCAATTAGGTATATTTGTATTTTAAAATTACATTTAATGACAAAACCAATAGAACAGAGAAGTCACGTGATTCCGTCAGCAGAAGGAACATGAATAAAGAACAATTGTTACAATGCTCTATCTCTCTCTCTGCATTGCCTCAAACTTCAACTCTGGCCAGTGTAATTTGGCACATAATGCTAGTGATTCATAATACCACAAAATTGCAGTGTCTTTTCTCTCTCAACTATTATGGGATCTGCAATGGATTAAGTGCTCTTCTCAAAACAGAGCCATAATGAAGGCACGTGGACTGGAGAGAATGCAGGTAATTTGGATTTTTTTTTTTTTAAACTGAGAAATGTTCCAAATTAATTCCAGCTCCATATATAGTACATTAAACAGAGACCAGAGGAAATCTGTTACATCAATGAGAAGCACTTCTTCCTTCAAGTGTTTACACACACGTGCACGCATTTATTAATGAACACAGCTTTTCTCTGACTCACCGTCCAGAGCAATCTGTCGGTTTCTCCTTTTTCCTCTTTGGTTTGACACCCTTCATCTCAATCAAATGACATGATTGACATTTAAAATTGGAGGATCTGGACAAACACGTTTGGGAGACAGCTTGTGCCTGAGAGTCCTGCCACCTCATGCACAACACAGATGAACTGTGAGCTTTAGAGTGTGAAAACCAGTCAGCCCTGAATCACTGGGCTGATAATCTTACATAAGATGAAGAAAACTCCGACAGCTCTGTCTCATACCAGCTGGAGAAGGATGGCCTGAGCAGGGTCTTTAAGCACCAGCCAAGACTCATACTGAACGGAAGGTACAAGAGATAAGAGGAAGGAACACACACAAGGTGGGACAAGTTGAAAGTGAGGATAAAAGAAATTATCAAGCCAAACCCTTATATGCTTAGCCTAATCATTAGAATATGGAATGAAATGGACAAGTGCTGGATATAAATTATTTTAACAGGCTGAAACAACAACAGAGAAACAAAACCCTGTAATTGAAAGATTAATTTTTGAACAATGTTGTGCCATAACATGTAAAATGCCAGATTTTACTACTAATTTTCTCTTCCTCTTGTTTCCTATGCAAGGAAGCAGGGATGACCCGCAGGAGGTGGGGAGTCATGATCTATAGTCCATCTTGGCTTGAAGTGGATGCCATCCTGGATGAATATTATGCGCCCACACCACCCACATACACACCCCCTGCTGAGGCTGCTCTATCACAGGCTGCGTGTGTGTGTGGGGATCATTCAGTAGGCTGCAAACTGTACTTTTAAAGAGGAAAAAAAATCCACTGCAAGACAAGAAATTGCAGTAAAATACTGATGATTTTCATGCATGCTTTAAACAAGCTGCAGGAAGTCGTTTTTTTGTTCCAGGATGCCTGACACAATCCCATTAAAATGATGGTTTTGACATAGGATTAGCAGCCTAATGAGTACTCCTGGAGGCTCATCTCCTTTCATCACATGTTGGAGCACTGAGGGCCTGTGAGAAGTGCCTCCACCCTCTCAAAGATGCAAATTTTAACTGTGTTGAGGATACGGACGTACATTTAGACAAACACACAGATGCATGCAATTACATACACATACAGAGAGAGAGAAAAATACACACAAACTGTAAGCCAGCAGAATTATTCTGCTCTTGCTCTGGGTCTTTGCACCATTTGATATACCTATAGCCTGGTGATATCTCCATTACGGCTCCAACCTCCCTGGGGTGGGAGCATCTGTCTCACAGTGAGTTAAGAGTGACTGAGACAAAAAAGCCTCTTCACAACCCTGGCAGCTGATGACACTCTTATGCAACTGTAAAGATGCCTGATTTGAACTGCAAATGAGCATACATAATGATCCACACAGTCCACTTGTTTCTGCAATGTTAAATTCGTGGCGTAAGGTGGCATGAAACACTGTTGAAAAAATAAGTATTTAAGTCATAGGTTTCAAAATCAACAGTTTTTATTAGGCCTAGTTTTCATTTATTAGTTTTATTTTGCATTGTTTGCAATCTGATGCCTTTTGATCTAAGGTGAAGAAAAAGGGAACTGTTTCAAGCACTCAAATCAAAACTAGCCTATATTTCCCAGAAAAACTACAAAAGGCAGTTCCTTGACCTAGCACTCATGGTTTAGCTTAGCTTAGCACAAAGTGTGAATATATGGGAGAACAACTAGTCTGGCTCTGTACAAAGGAAACATGAGTGCTTATAACTTTTAACTAAGATTTAAGGCTAGCACAGAGATTTTTTTTCTCCCATGAAAACAGCCTTCTTGTGTCAAACTCTGCACTTATATCATTTTACACAGTGAAGGTCAAACATCCAAGTAAGTAGCAACAAACAAAATACATTTTTGGAGGGAGGGACTTCAATGAAAATACTGTCAAAGCTTAAATAAACACTTAAATAAATACAAATACTTTTTGCATCTCTGCTCCATAATGGTGGATGTGGAAAAGGTCATGAGCTGCAGTAACACCCACAACATGCATTTTATATTATGCACTTAGGTGAGTCACAAAGTGCCTCTTTTTCCTTTTCTCGTTCGATTTGAAACTTGCTTTTACTCAAAGCTACATTCACTGTATATTGTGCATAGCTAAACAAAGAGCCACAGGAACCAGTATGAAGGTGAACGCTGAACAACGTGAGTGGCAGAGCATGTGGGCGAGAGAATGTGGGCCTCAGGGCCATTAGTTCATTTAGAAAGAAGTGAAGTTCCTCCAGGGAACATAAAGGGTGACCATTTACAGACCTATTGTGTCTTGAAGTGAGGTTTGACTGATATGGTCTTCCTTTGTTGTTAATGTTGCCATCTGTCACTTCTCCAGATTTAATGTATGAAAACAAAGATGTGTTAAATATGAACTATTTCAATAGAAACGTGATCATAAATCCAAGAGCATTTCAAAAGGATTACAAAAGATTTCTTTTTAACTCCAAGTCCAGAAAGTGATGGACTGAGGGATCTAGATAAAAGATGCGACAATGTCAGCAGTTGAGACATCATGTGAAATGAAACCTGGCATCTGGCATTGTCTTAAAGCCCCCAGATATTTTTTTTATGTTTTCTCCTCTGACCGAGCCAAACCTGCCATTTGCTGCTTGTGGTGGATCTGACTGTGTGGCAGGCCTTTACTCCAGGTGCGGCTGAGTGGTTACCATCTCCGCACAATGTGGCCATCAAACAAATACATTTGTTTTCCATTTGTACAATTTATTGAGCTGTCAGAGGTGAGCGGGCCTGCAAGGCCACAAATAGGGCCTGTCAAGTGGGAGATGGAGAGCGAGCTCTCTGGCCCAGATCTCTTCCGCATCATTGCAGGAAAGGAATTTCCATCAGACCTGATAGATTAAGGAGGGGGTACAGGTGGCTCATGGGAAACAGCACTGAAACAAAATCTTGTTCTACAGGAAATCAGTGACAAGTCTGATGACTGGAACATGTGTGTTGGAAATGAAGTCTTTTTTTTTTTTTACTGCATATTATGCACATATTAAATCTGACTTTTAAGCTAAAACAATATAAATAATGATTGTGTAGGGAGATAGTTGGGTGCAAATATAGCTAAATGCTAACATAAGCTTGCTAACAGGTTCACAATGAAAATGTTGGAAATAGCTTGACATTTTGAGAAATTGCTGTGCAATCGCTTTCCTGCTTAGAGTTAGACAAGAAAAACACCAATACTGTGGCTGTCCACAAACTATGAAGCTACAACCAGGAGCTTAACTTAGCATACGGATTGTAAACCATTGGAGAAAAACCTTGCTCACTCCAAAGTAAAAACCCTACCAGTACCAGCACCTTTAAAGAGAAATACTTTCAGCATTTTTACATCTCACTTTGAGTACAGCAGATTTTTTACATTTTGGATAGAGCTAGACTAGCTGTTTCCCCCTCCTTACAGTCTCAGCTTAAGCTAAGCTAATAAACACTTCCAGCTCTCGCAGATTCACAGACATGAGAGTGGTATCAGATTGTCATCTAACTCTTGGCAGGAAACAAATAGGTTTATTATTTCCCAAGCAATAAAACTATTACTTGGTATAATGTTTACCATGGTCACCATCATAGTTAGTGTGTTAGCATGATAGCATTTCTCACAAAGGTATTAGATTGTATCCTAAGGGTAACATGAATGTCTGTACCATATTTCATGAAAATCTGCATCATTATCATGTGGACCAAAATGATGGACCAGCCCACTGACCGTCCCAGCCATCCCTATAAACATAGCCTACCATAAGTGCGTCAAAAAATGCATCTGTTATGCAATGTGCAAATACCCATGGCATTTCTTTCAATGTCATTCATTGGTTCGTCTGTGCAAAACTACCACAAATTCTGTCATGATTTGCATTTTGCTGCTTTCTCTCTTTAACCATCATCCCCTGATAGCCATGGCAAAAGAACAGAGGCCAGTCACGCTGTTGCTGCTGATTCTCAGTTGTCCAACATGTTTCAGTCTGAGAACTGATATTAGAGCCCCCAAAATCCGAGGGCTGAAGGAACAACCTACTGTTTACCATCTGGTTGTGGCAGCCTGACAAGCCTGAGTCAGGGCGATAATTGATGAGAGCAGAGAGAGCAAAGGAGCTGAGCGGCAGCCTCGTCGGCAATAACACATCAGTGGTCCCTGTGAGTGGCAGCTCCTGGTGTGCTCAGGGTCCTCAGCTCACTGTAACTCTATGTAATTGCATGCCTTGCTATCTGTCCTTGTGAAATAAAATGAAAAATATAATGTCTTTCTTTGGGAAGTTTTTATCCTGAAAACAAGTCACTTTCATTAAGGTTGGAAGTTCATTTTAAGATATAACACTGTTTAACATGACATTTGGACAACCACAGTGACCTCGCCTCAACCTTAGCGATGATGATGGTTATACAGTGACAGCAGGCCAGCTGCTGCCTCTTTCCTAGAACGGAAGGCGTGTGAAATCTCCACTCAACCTCAGACTGCTGTCCTTGTATCAAATCAAAGGGCATTATTGGAACTGAATGGACACACAGACACATGATTGTTCTTGCTGAATACGAATGCATCATTTTAGTGCTTTCGTCCCTGCAGGAGTTGTTATCTCCCACTGCTCAAAAGACAGAGCTATCATGTTAAGATGTTACATAACTGTGAGGAAATAAAGTCAGATCGTGTTTTGTTGTTGTTTGATATTTGGACAAAAGAAGGCAACAAGAAGTCTGAAAATAACATTGGCATGTTCTAGGAAAGTGACATCTTATCCGGTAAGAGATTACAACTTGATTTGGTTAATTGTACCTTAGCTGTCTATATTTTTCTCTTAAGTGTACAGGGAATGGAAAATAAATGTCATTACAAGCTGCATCCTGTTTTTCACTGTGCAGGGCAGGTAATAGCCTAAACCACGTCATTCTCAGGTGTGCTCAATTAGCAGGCAGAAGATGAAGTAGTCCATGGAGGATGAGGGCATGTTGCATGTTACATTTTTAGTTACAAGGAATGGGCCTCATTAAATCTGGTCTCAAATGAACTCAATTTCTCGTCATCCACTAATTTAGTCACAGGTGTTAGTAGCTAAGTGGAGTTACCAAGGGGGTTTAGCACAGTGTTTTGTTTCCGATTACAAGTTTTTCTCCAAGAACCTTTGCGAGATGTTTTGATTTTTGTGGCGCTGAAAGTGCATGCATTCTCCCCAGTGACTAATTAAGACATTTAGGACTGCGGATAACACCTTAACATGACATGAGCTTTAATTATTAATCAGGCATTCAAAGTGGCTCCTGCCTGGGCCAGGCCCGCAATGAATGGGAGATCACGTATTTACCATGACATGTCTGCTTTATTGCATAAAATCTGTCCAATTAGCCAGTCTCATGGTGCCGACTCATTCACATTTCATTCATTTCTAAAATTCAGTGAATGGATGGTAGAGTGGTTTTATGTCATGCATAGAGGCATACTGCATAGCAGGTTTTATGGGGAGGGGGGTTATGGGAGATGGCCAACCCAGGGCCCACACTCGTGCCCCATTAAAGGATCACACCCTACTTTCTTTTGTCTAACAATACATTTAATTTTAGTTTTTAATTTGATGTAGCCTACAAGTGCTGATTTATATTACTAATAATATTATTCAGTGAGTGGGGAAGAGTGCCCCTCTTCTGCCAGTAGGGTTGCGGGCAAACTGATGTTTGTCTGTATGTTGATATTGAATATAGTAAAGTATGAATTAGATTGATTTGGTATAGTAAAGTTATATCCATTATAAAATATTATTATTCTGCTTGCCCTGTGCTACAAATATAGATAAAAAGGTATATAGTACATAGCCAAACCCAGAGAAGTACTTTAGAAATGGACAATCTATGAATCCTGAACTAAAAGCCAAAGCAGAAAATGTTACACAGCATACAGATTAACAGCAGTCGCTCTAAGTCTTGGGGCCAACACAATAACTCAAGTGCACCTCGCAGCCTGCCTGCAAGGATGCATTCAGTCCAGGCAGTTCAAATCTATTTCTGGATGAACTGTCCTCAGAAAAAGCAGCGAAAGTCTCAGAGTGTTCAAACTGGAACACCAGATAAGAAGTCTTCTTATCGGGTATATTCTTAAATTAATGGCAACAAAAAAACAGGGAAATACAGTGTTATTTTAAAAGTAACGGATTATTTATTTAAAAATAACTGATTACTTTAATTGCAAAACTAATGCGTTACCTTACTCATTACAAGAAAAAAGTAATCTGAGTACTCTAACGTGTTACTTTGTAACGCGTTACACCTGACACTGTTGAGTATTGACTGTGGCCCATCTCCCATCTTGTAACATAGAGGGGGCGGGACTTATGACTTATACTGCAGCCAGCCACCAGGAGGCGATCGAGATGTTTTGGCTTCACTTTTTTGGAGCTCTCATGTTACATCTTTTCTTTACTGTCAATGTGTTGAGTACTCCCTAAAAACTCCCTGCAAGCTTCGTGACAGTTTCAGCCCTTGCTCTGACTGCACGTTGTTTTCATATAATTTGTGTATTTAGTCTCACCTCTATGCACATGAAAAATAATAGTTGACTTGTAAGACCATTTGGGCAGTTAGGTGAGGAGTTTTCTGCCAAAAAAACCCCCTTAAAAAGTCAGGTGGAATATTATAAGAGGGACGTTTTTATTTTTTTTATTTAGCAAACATAGCATTTCAAGTATTTTAAGTTTTAAGCTTTCAGTTGAATTTGGTTAGGTTTTGGCAATAAAACAACTTGTTTAGATGTTTAAAGATCATGGTTTGAGTTAAACTAATAAGTCAAAGTGGGATTCACACGGGACACAAACAGCGATGATCACAGAAAAATTGAACAAAAAAAAAATCATCTCTGTTTAAAGTTACAAATGTGACAAGATGACGCAATGCAAGGTGACAAGAACGTGCATCTGGCACACAATACTTTGTGACACAGGACTTAAGGCGTGGCCCCGGCTGACATGTAGTACTAATTAGCATATTCATATGCTAACCTGCTAAATAAAGATGGTCAGCATGTTTGCACTCTTATTGTCTGAAGTTAGCATTTTCACAGACTCATAGAGCTGCTAGCATAGCTGTAGATTATTGGCCTTCTTTATAGTCTATAGACCTTTATGTTCCATTCATCTCAGAGGTCTGCTCCTATCAGTAATTCACTTTTACCATTTTATTATCTGGTTTGGACTTCCTTTCTGTTGATAATATACATGCTTTGAAGGCACACCATCAATCCTGAGGTACTACCTCACTTTGAAGCGAAATGAGTGGCATCTCTGGCAGTGTAAGTACTTAAACCTATTGGGATGTTGCCATGATATAGCTTATAAAAAGACAATGACATGACTTTATGATGAAAAATACATTAACAGTATAGCCTCCATCCACTGAAAGACAGTCTTGATGAATTTCAGCCATGTTTACATGAGTGAATGGCTCTCAGTGCTCTATAAAGTACCCGCTGAGGTTTTGATGAAGCCGGATGGCGAACAGTAAGGAAGGCAGAACTCCGGCAATGTTTCTCTCACCTCCACTTTTTGGCACAGTTTTGATCCTGCTGAGATTTATATTAGCTATTGAAATTAAATTCTGGTCTTGTGGAGGAGAAGCAGCTGCTTAAAGGGTCTTTGTCATTCTTTAAACACAATCCTTGATATAAGATGCAAGAAACAATAAATTTGGTGCTTTTGACATTAATGGTTCATTAAGGCTTGAAGGCTGTAAGGGAATTGGAGAAATTTTTTTTAAAAATCAATGTATTTTAATTAATGCAGAATATGCAGCAATAGAGTAAGATTACCTGTGTGTTTAACAAGACACGTGACATACAATAATACTAGAACACTACTATTGTCAACGCTATTATTGTTCACGCTGTGAACAGTGATATTTAGAGGAGCCGTCCACAATCACAAGGGTATTTGACATTTTTCACTGACACTTCAGAAAGCAACAGACAATCACGCTGATATCCTCATACAAACAGCGATCTAATCTGTAAACCTGTGTGATTAAAAGGATTTAAGTCAGAGAGGAGCCTGGAAATAGCAGTCTTATCACATCAGCCTTTTTGAATTCAATAATAAAACGAGGATTTTACTGACTTTTTCTTGTGGAGGTCAACCTTGAGAAAGCACAACAGGTTAGCATAATTTTAAGTTGTTGCCCTATGTTCTGATTTGTGGATGAAGCAGACTGCAAGCAAAACCACAGGATGGACAGACGGACGTATGGACATATGGATGGATGGATGAAGCATTTAAAAGACACATTTGGAAGAAAAAACTATTAGTTTCTCTTCATTTGCCCTCAAAGCTCAATTTCAACCTTCCCTCAAATAAAAAAAAAGTTAAAATGGGGGGGCATTTAAGTTAAACTCACAGACCCCACATGAAAACCACTGGCCGTGTTTTTCTCCTTGAGTAATTATTCTGTTCAAATAGCATGTATTTCTCTCCAGGACGAAAGTGCTTGGGCTGAATGGATGCTGCCACTGCATAATGGTCCTCAGACGTTTGTTTCCTTGGCAACGTGGGGCGGGCATGTGGAGAGGGAGGTATAAAAACAGTGGCAGCTCCTCTTTGAGTCTTGCTCCGAGGTAAACGCTCTCACTGTCAACACGGAGAGCCTCAGAAAACTTGCTATACACGTTCTCTCCCTATTTGTCTCGTTCTTTCTTGGTTCACTTGAAGGATCAGCTCCACAGCTGTTCAAGAATGATGCGGCCAAAAGACTTACGCCAGGGCTCTGGCACCAAGACATTCCTAGAAGCCATGCATGGTGGAAAAGTGCACCTGGCCCGCTTCATCCTGGACGCATTGGATGGACGCATCATCAACTCCAAGACAGAAAACAGCCGCACCCCACTCATGTATGCTGTCTGCTTACAGGACTCGGGGACCAGGGCCAAGTTCACCCGGCTGTTGCTGGAGAAAGGAGCTGATGTCAACTGCCAAGATGAGGACGGTCGCACGGCTCTGAGCCATGCCTGTGAGATAGGTCACCTGGATGTGGTCAAGCTTCTAGTCCAATTCAGTGCTGACCCAGATGTCTCTGACGCCTGGGGTAACAGCGCTCTGATGTATGCTGCCTTTTCTGGGCACAGCCAGGTTCTGGAGTTCCTGGTCCGGGCTTTCAAAAGACTGGGACTGAGGCTTGACAGAACCAATAATGCTGGTCACTCTGCCATTGAGGTGGCCAACTTCTTCGGACACAACCAATGCATGCAGATTCTGAACTTTTCTTGCAGGAGGGGTATTAGCACAGCTGATCCGTTTGTCGATTCAGGTACGACTGGGGAAGGAGAGACCCGGCTGCCCAACAGGCTCCCCAGGCATATTCTGGAGAGGTTCTCCAAGCAGCTAAATAACAATGAAGACCAAATGCCTACGGTATTTCAGAGACAGCTGAAGATTGGAGATGGCAGCGGGCTGTGGAACCGCTTCAGATGTCCCAGGAGCCAGTCTCAAGAGAACAACCATCGCCACAGCTGGGCTCTGCCTCCCCAGATAGAAAAAAGCCAGATTGAGGGGGATCAGAGCATTCTCTTCACTGCCAAGCAACTGCAAAACTGCCAGCTGAGAGAGCTAAGAGGGGCTAAAACACTGAACTCTCTGCCTGAGCCAAGCCAGAAAGATGTCAGCCGAGACACTGGACGCCAAGAGCAAACACCAGTAAGTTTTCCTTTATGGGGAAAAGCAAAGTCGTTTAACCTGGACCTCCTGAGCAGCAGAAAGCAGTCCTATCAGGGTGACATGTGTGACATGAGCCTGTCAGCCAGCAAATTAAAGAGAGCCTCCCTGCAAGATGATAGATGTCTGATAGACAAGATGGAATGTCAAGGGAACACCCGGGGCCTGACAAACGATGCCGACAAAACTGTCTCAGTGCCAAAACCTCTTTTAAATGGCAAGAGTCAGCCCGTGAGAGCACTCGAGGAGAATGTCAAGTCACAGAAAGAAGAGGCTAATGACACAGCTCCATCCAGCAGAAGTGAGCAGCAGAAGAGGGGAAGCTTTGGCAGACACAACAAACTGCTGTTTGCCAGAGGGGAGATGGAGTCGGGAAAGATCCCAAGCCATACGCCAGGATTCGTGGGTCTAGGGACCAGACTGCTGCGTCGATTCACAGCACCAGAGTTTATGAGGATGGTGATAGACTGTTCGCCAGGCTCCTCAAACGGCCGAGGGCGTATATCCCGCTCCGAAACCTTCCCCCTCTCTCACACACATCAGCAGGTCAACAGCCAGCCAAGCGTTGACAGCATCAGTGGAGTGAAGTGTGAGTTTGAAAGCAGCTCATCTCAGTCCGCACTCAATTAGAATAAGGACAGTGTCTGGCAACAGAAATGGTTGGTGGGGAAATTTTTGCAACACTTAAAGTTCTGACAATGCAGTCTGATTGCTTATATTCTATTTATTGAGAGAAACACTAATCCTTTGCTTATGTTGCAGTTCAGCATTTTTTCATGTTTAGGCTATCAATAAAAAAAACAAGAGGGTTTTAAAGCTAATTGTTTAGTTGCATACAATTCTATATTTGAAATGATTTATAAATTAAAATAATTTCCATCTATAGTATCAGCTACTGAAAATTACTTTTTTCACACATATATATAAGATTTATATTGTATGTAATTAAATGTATTTGATATTGCGTCTGTGTTTATAAGAAATATAGTATTTTGCTTAAAGAGTCATTGACTGTGCCCTGTATGTTTCATGTTAAACATCTAATAAATACTTTAAAACACCAGCTCTTCAACGTGTATTCATGCGTGCGTACATGAGTGTTTTTGAATCAGGAAAATTCAGGATCAAATGAATTTAATATGCATCATTTATTGATTTATACAAAATTAAAATGTGTAATTCTCTTTGTCATGAATGATCCACACAACGATAGAAATACATGAAACATGTCAACAGGTATCCGTGTCAGAGTACAAAGACTATGTGCAAAGTGTTTCTCAGCAGGTGGACGTCCTGCAGCATCACATGCCAGGCCTGTGTGCTTTATCTAGGCAAACAAATGCAAACGCAATCATACACATCTTGTCGAGGAGCGACACACAAACCCTGTGGTTTTTAAAAAGTCTGTCACAATACAAAGAGGGTCGTGTCAGAAGCAAACACTGAGATGTCACCTCACACACATCCATGTGCCCATGTGCTCGCACACACATGCACACACACATACAACTACACTCACATTTTCAGTAAAGAAAAGTAAATTTTGAATTTTTCTCATATAATTTACTGCAGTAGATCAGCAGGTGTAAGGACCTAATATTCATTATTTTTATTTACATTATTAATTTATCAGCTTATATTTCAAGTCCATACGTAATAATGAAACTTATTTGCAACTTCACATCATACAAACAACCCACAACACCTTTTAGAAATAAAGAATAAATATGAAAAAGTATGGAGTAGGAGTATGGTACTGGTGATTTTCCAATAGCCCAATAGTAGCAGCTGGGCTTTCATCTACCCATTTATTATGCTAATAAGAAGAATTTTCTTTCACATCCCAGTTTGGTACATATTCAAGCATTCACATCAGGCCAGGTGTGCCTCCATTTGGCCATGCAAAGAGTCTACTGTCAGTGTTTGTGTAGTGTACTGACCGGGTTGTTGTCCAGTTTCCACAAGAGGGAGTGTGACTGTGCAGAGGTAACTTTATCCTTCCCTAATAATGTCACAATGAGCCACTGCCATGTGAGCCGAACACCAGCTTTATATAGCAATAATGCCCACTATGAACACTACAAAGGATCTTTAGACTAGCACGTGTTCATTACATATAGATAAATGGAATATTGATTTTTGCTATCAGTTGATATGCACCATGTTGTGTTGTGTTGTGTTGTGTTGAATTGTGTTCAATCCCACTGAATTTTACAGGAAGCCAATCAATATTCGGATCGAACCGAGTTGAGAAGTGAAGAACTGCATGCTGCCTTTAACTCACTCCTAAAGTGCTTCTCTCATGCCCGAGACCATGCGGTGTCTGTAACCCAAACTTGCCGTCCTGCCACCATCACTCTGGCAGCAACATGCTGTCTGGGTCTGCTTCTCTGGAGCTGATTGCCCGTTGGCTTGGGTGCTAGAGGAGTTGGACCCCCGGTTCTGGTCTCCGTCCGAGGCCTGGACAGGCCAGACTGAAGGTTGGTGTTGGGGAACGGGAGCCCCACGGGGTCAGCAACGGGACATGCGCTTGCGGTACTGCTCCACCAGTGGGACCAGGCACTGAGGTGAGCCACTCTGCAGCAGGAAGGGGTGCTCCAACAGGTCAGTGGCGCTGGCCCGTTCTAGGGGGTCCCGAGTCAGCATACGGTCCAGAAAGTCTTTTAGAACTGGGGAGATCTGGACCAGAGAGTAATGGGTGCATATGTATTAGCTTCAATAAATTGTTGCAGTGCTTAATGTTCATTGTAATTACTGTGAAATTAAAGTAGGCTAACAAGTTGCAACCAGAAGCAGTGGAATTTACAACAAACATTGTCTTATTTTTGACAAACTAGAAGTGACCCCTGTCAAGATGGCATTTGTTTTACAATATATATTATACCAAAGTATTACAATTAATTTGTCAATCACATTTTTTAACAAGAGTTTAACAAGATGTAACAAGAGTCTACAGCCATGCTACGGGCTCTGTGAGACGGTGCTTAAGTACAGTGGCAGTCCTGAAGGCGGACCTGTTGATTGTCTGTTTTTCATATCACACTGTATTATATGACAAAAGGACGCAAAAATTATCCGGATTATGACTTGGGATGAATAACCTTGATCGCCCCCTGCGCAGACTGCTTCATGGGATTTACCGACAGGGAATCCATTATATCCATCTGTGCTCTCTTCAAAGCCACCAGACTACTAAAACACAAATTTACATCATAGAACACAGGAGTTGCTGGTCTACAGCTGCCTTGATTGGTTAGTTTGTTTTTGACTTTGGTGTTTTAACGTATTAATACATCTTAACGGACCAGACTGGACAGGAGCCCCAGGACAGGCAGCTGAGATGAACCCGGTGAGTGCGACCTGTCTCTACCTACCTCTACCTCCGGGCCCTCTCGGAGTCCTGCCTGTGGATAATGTGTGGATTCAATTTTTTTTTAAACCTGTGTCGCAAATTTGCATATTCGAGTATACTGTCACAAATTTGCATAATAGTTTTGATGCATAATATTCACAGGCGAGTACTTTGCATGTGTGTGTTGTTTATATCACTGAACACAAAGTGCGGCTGACGCTGATGGGAATGTCAGTAGTTATTTCAGGTACTTAGTCATAAACCAAAGCAATGGTCAAAGTAAAAGTTTGACCTGATGATGGCGCTAGAGGAAAACTCAGAGGATGTCAGCCTGGATCAAAGAGGTGGACCAACAGACCGACATTGCAGTTTCTAGAGCCACACTCTAGCATGGATAAAAATGTGACACATAGCATCTTTAAAGAAAGAATATGTTGTGAGCATATGTGAGAGTGTCTGTCTGTTCTCGTACCTGGCTGACATTTCGTACAGTAGGAGCCAGCTCATCCCTCAGTCTTTTCATAGCTGCGACGGGGGTTTCACTGAAGTACGGGGGCTCTCCGTCCACCATCTCCACCACCATGATACCCATTGACCAAATATCCACCTGGTGCATCATCATACAATTAAATCATGTAGCAGATCTCATAGCACAGATTGCCACTGTTGGCATTCACGCAACATGAGAATGATCTCCACTGTTTTTCAGCGTGACTGCATTTGAATGTGTGCCTCCTCACCTCAGTGCCATATGGTGATTTGGAGATAACTTCAGGAGCCATCCAATAGGGTGTCCCCACTAGAGACTTCCTCTTAGGGATGTCCTTGCTGATCTGAGCACAGAAGCCAAAGTCTGAAAGCTTGACCTGTGGGGAATAAGCCGGGAAAGGCTGTGCTACTAAGATAGCCCGAGAACGAAAGAAAACAAACAAACAAACAAACAAAGAACATATCATACCCTTCCATCTAGAGTAAGTAGTATAGAGTCACTCTTGATGTCTCTGTGGATGACTCCTTGTGAATGGAGATAGGCCAGGGCTTGCAGAACAGCTTCACACACTGTGGCAATCTGCTCTTCACTCAGCCTGCAAGATAACACGCGCACGCACACACAAGCAGATTCAAATTAACATTGCACACTTTTCCATAACGAGTTGCAATAAATCAACAGCTGAGAAACTTAAAATTCATAATTCAGCACCACGATAAAGACTGCATGATTTAAAAGAAATACTCCCACGCAGCAGAATGGCCCACAAAACATGTTCAGTCCTCTACTATGTTAATATGACTTTGATATTTTACAAATGCAACATAAAGACATAAGAGTGACGGGGAAAAAAGCCATTTTCAAACAGCAAGCAAGGTCATGTGCCCACTGAACACAACACAACAAGTAACACACAGTCCTCATATTTAAAACTGCATTAGGAAAAAAACTTTCTGCATTAATTTAGGCAGTTCCTCTGCTTCTTACTTTAGGGAGATTTTAATGAGTCTAAAAACTTATGTGATACTAGACTGAAGCCAGGAAACACAGAAGAAGCAAAGGACTCTTATCCTTGATTGTTCTGTAGATATACTGGTCACTTTAGTGTTTGACATATAGGGGTTGTGACAGCTGGTTCATTTTACATCATCTGGCTTCTGGCTGGCGTCATCTGAGAGAAATTGTTTCATCCTTTTGAGTCAAGTAATCTAACCCTGATGTCATACCATGGAGAGCGAGCCAGCCATCTGTTAATAATTAAAATACATTCATTGACAGCTCAAGACAAATACACCCCGACAAAACTCAACTCCCTCCTGCTGTTCGATATGTTTCCCTTGTCTTTTGATGTATGTGCTACTGAACAATGTAACAGAATCAGGAAATCAAATTCTAAACCAAATGTGACTTTCCACATCTAAACATGCCCATATTCGATTATGTTATTGAATTCCTTAATTTTTTCCCCAAAGAAAAGCAGCTTGGAGTGAGAGTATTGACTGAATGGCAGTCTTTGTACTGCTGGTATCAACACTGATCGCTCACCAGTCAATACCACACTACCCCCTTGTGGTCAATTTAGTTGTTAAAGATGATATTATAACCAAGCAGAATGCACCAATGCAGCTGACTGAAGAGGATCCAAGATAATCTCTTAGAGGTGCTCGTACCTTGTTTCAGACACAATGTTGGTCAGCGCTCCTCCCTGCAGGTACTCCATGATAACCCACAGCTCCTCCTCCACCAGGGCTGACTTAAACATCTCCACCACATTCCGGTGCTGATAGTCCCTCATGATGACCACCTGCAGCGCAAAAACATTCACATGAGAACCTGTATGTCTGTAGAGACATAACCAATAATGTGGCCGCATGTTTGATATCTAATAGCACTTCGTGAAGTTGGGGAACAAGTGAGTAACATTTTCAAAAAAGAATGGTCAAAATGATTGAATCCAAGATATCCTGACTTTTACTCTTTAGTATGGATCAGGCTCTAACTACCCAACATCTATAGTTTCTTTCATTAAAGATGCTGCCTGGTACACACCCACGTCTTTTAATGTCTCCAGACTAAACCAAGATAACCCTCCAGCACCCCAGAATACATTATGCAACAGTTTTTACAAGCTGAATAGCACTCCCAATTATGAGTAAACTGAAATTCTTGTGCAAAATCAAAGGAGTAGTAAGAGTTGGTAATTATTAAAGGAAGGTTGTGGTTCATTTAAACCTGCCATATTTCCAATAAAGGTGGCTATTATGACTCTATGGGCTTTGTTATGTATGTAGTAATCATTTTGGCCATAACGGACTTTGGAGCATCCATTATGATAATTACAAAGGTATATTCATATGGGGCAACTTGCTGGCTGACCAAACCACTAATCCATTCATGCCAGTTTGTTTACGTGTCTGAAATACTATCATCCACGTCCATGTTCCTTCATTTTTTGTGCATGTCCGCTATGCTACACAAAGATGCAGAATACGTCTACACGTGTCCTCCAAGTGGACTTTCTTTGTTTGCTTTTGGTCAGACTCTAAGACAAATGCTTGAAATGATTAAAGTAGAAATCATGTTTAATCATGCTTTCTCCAAGCTGGAGAAGGCTGGTGCAGGTTGTCCAGGCAGGGCCACCCATTAGGGGGGAAAAAGGGGAAAGCTTTCTGGGGTCCAGCCTCCAGTGGGGCCCATGGAGGCCATCACTAATCATGGTTATCCTAAATATAAATATTTAACCAGATTTTATTTTTGAACCAAAATTCTCACCGTTACTTATTAAAACAACAAAAATTAACATTTTATTTATTGTTTTAGTAAAATGTGTACATCTGAAAAAGTATGATTTTTTTTGTTGTTGTATGCAACATAAAAGTGCACCATGAGCAGCCAGCCACATGACCTGAGAAATTTACTGATCCAAACTAACTACAGTACTAGCTAATGTTGGTGTGAATTTTCTTGCTATGCCAGCACCTACACATGATTTGGGATGCCAGGAAAAAAAGGAGAAGAGTGAGCTGGCAAGGGCTTTAGATCCAAAAGATAATGTAATGACCAACTTCAGTCAGCTCAGAAAGCTGCTCCCAGCCAGGCTGAAGAGGTAAAAGATAGCCAGGATGGTAGTGTTAGAGCTAACGTTACCAGCCACGAGATAGCTAGTGTCAATGAATGTCAGTGAAGGAGCCACCACCACTACCCGTGAGGTGGGGAGGACCCATTCACTGGACCTTTTCAGGGGCCCAGCCATTTGGATACTGTACCTCGTTAAAGAGCAACTCTCTCCTCTGTTGCCGCCGCAAGTCCATCATCTTCACCGCCACCTGTCTGCCACTGTGCTTCTCTGTAGCAATACACACCACCCCCGTCGAGCCCTCCCCAATCTTCACAAAGTTCTCCAGGTAAGATCGTGGATCACCCTTGTCTACCACCATCTGCAGGGCCGCCTTGAACTGTTCATGGGTCACTTTGGGTGGGTCTGGTGGTGGCCTGGGTGAGGGATGTTGTGGTGGTCTGAAGGCAGGGGAGCATGTGCCTTGAGGACTGGTGGCTAGTGAACCTGTAGGGGAGGGTCGAGGTTGGGAAGGGCTGTCTTGCCGGGGGTAGGGAGGGTTGGGGCATCCAGAGTGTCTGAGGAAGGGTTCAGGTCCATTGGGCCTCAGTCCCATGTTAGGAGACAGGCCCAGTGTGTAGCTAGCTGAAGAGCGCACCGTCCGCTGGGGTCTGATGCCACCCACAAGAGGACTACTTGTGCCAGTGGGCAGGAAGCCGGAGTGGTACCTCACTGCCGACTCAGCCTGCACGATAAGAGAAAAAGGGTGATGAACATTCAGAGAGAGAGAGCTGAAAGAAAGTTGGCCATCTGCCTGGGGTTCAAGAGCTGCTTAAAAGTCAATGTAAATCAAGTCCTTCACTCTAACTCTCCATCCACTTCACCTGATATAACCCATGTAAAGATGTTGCTATATGGACCCAAGTGCCTCGCTGAGATCTTGCCAAACACACCATTTCTCGTCCTTTACAACCCCACTAACACTTTAAACCCACATTTCATATTTTAATCCTAGAATTTAACAAAATAATCAAACTTGACAAAAAAAAACTTGTATTTAATGGATTCAGAGCTCATGCAAAAACATGCCAAGTAAGTAATTATATGATGTAGATAATAAAGAACAAATATGCATATATTGTGTATTGTGTGAATAATGTATTATCAGTGCACTTAAAAGGCCAAAAAGATGTTCAAAGAAGATGCTGCAATATCTGGCTTACTTTCAGGTCATAGGAGGAGAACGGCCGCCCGGGGCTGTTCTGGGGGTGCATGTACATTGGTAAGTTCGGCCGGAGTTCTGTGTTAACTGTTGCTTGGTCTCCATGGGGCTGCTGTACTGTCATAGCTGGGCTATAAAAACAAGCTATAGGCCTCTGACTTGGCGGCATTCCCCTGGGCAGCTGGAAATCTCTCTTCCATATCACTCTCTCCTGAGGGCTGCCCAGCTCACCACTCATATAAGCCCCGTGACTTGGCACCGGGATGTTCTGGGACTGAGCCGGTTGCGAGGGTCCCTCCAGGGAGCTGACGCTGACTTCATAGGTGGACTTGGCCTTTGGCAAGATCCCATTGGGCTGCAGAGTGATGCTCTTCTTCATGCCCAAGTAGGGCGTGTTGGTCTCACTGTGGATGTTCCTGGCCTTCTCCATCCAGTGGTCTTGACCCGCATCCTCGTCATCTTCATCATCCTGAGTCAGGCCTTCGTACTGGTAAGGGTCTCCCTCATTCACTTCCCCCAGCCTTCCCAGAGACTGAGCCCTCCTCCTGGCTGAGGGGCTGCTCTTCCTCAAAGAGTTGGAGCTGGTCACAGACAGACGGCTCATATCATTGATCATGGCTGCGATGTAGTCTCCGTGACCGATCATGCTCCCACGCACAATGGTCTGAAAGAGGAGAGGCGTTCATCTTTATTACATTGCGCATGCCATGATCACATTATAGAAAGATTTCAGACTGAAAGAAATTATGACATTGACATTATCATTACTCAGAGGCCAGTTAAATTTAGACTTGAGAATCTGTAAAGGACATCTTTGTCATTCTTCAAAGACAGCAACAAAAAAACATTTCCCCAGTGGCTTATTCTGACAATACACTGAAAAATATATAAAGCCACTGCCATGTGAGCCGAACACCAGCTTTATATAGCAATAATGCCCACTATGAACACTAAAAAGGATCTTTAGAGCAGCATGTGTTCATTACATATAGGTAAATGATTCTTTGTATTCAAAAGAATACAAAGACACACCCTCTACAACTATTAATATGTTACAAAATTCAGATATTACAGATTACTGTTCCTATGACCTGTCAGATGGTATGCATAGTTAGGAGGCGTGCAAATGGCCTAAACTTGCCTTGACAGAAAATGATCAAACTTGAGATCTATAGCCAGAATAGTGTTACTGTTGCAACAGTAAGAGAGAGTGCGTGGTAGCTCATTAGTCACTCTCAGGGTAGAGTCACGTTCAGTTCACAGCCAGTCAACAGCCTCTCCTGTTTCTCTGGTTCAGTGCCATTACATCTGCACAGGGGGGGTAGAGGTCAGATGACATTTCACCTACTGTAGCACCTCTCAGAAAGAAGAGAATGGCAGGTGATAATGGCCTTTGTGAGATATCCCTATTTTAGAAGATGCTATAATAATACTTTTTTTTTTTTTTTTTCAGATATCACATCCCATTTTCCTCTTTTCTGTTAAGGTCAGAGTAATAATCAGAAATGTACTGTATTTCAATCCATATGTTATGTTTGGTGCATAGTGAGGTTCTTGTGGGTAACACCACAGTCATCTTGATGACGCTATTAAAGCCATAAACCTGACCTAAACGCTGACATGACAGTTCTCATATTGATCAGCACTAATCGCATCAGAGCCTCAATGAAATGTTGGTGTTTTCTCTATTTTTTTTTCTGGGGGTTCACAAACAGCATCGACTGTATGCTCAGTGAAGCGTGTAAATTCTTACATTTGCAGCCTTTATCACTCACTGGCATTTCCTTTGCTGTACCTGCACTTTTTATTCCTTCTGCTTGACATCTGTGGGAAGGCACCGTGGACTGTTATTAATTGCCTGCATGGAGTGATAAATCTTTTGGCCCCTCTGAGCATTCAACATTGTACAGTCAGTGTACACAGCAGGGTCATTAGCCAAGCCCCATGATAGATAAGAAAGCAAAAAGATGGGAAGCGTGGGTGGGGGGCAAACCTTCTTTCCACATTGTCATCAGAGGATTATGGCATTTTCTGACACAGCAGGATCCCTCTGCAGCACTCTTCTGCATCGAAAACTATCAGCATATGTTTATGCATCAGTCTCTCTGACATTAAAAAGCTAAACATTGAGAACAACTTATCATGATAGCTTAATGAGGGCCTGGTGTAATGGTGTGCTAGTCGTTAGTTTAAAGTTTAAAGTAAGGCCAAAGGATCAATAAAGAGCTGAAGGTGTGGTGTACCTTCTTTGGCCTCAGCTCCACCTCTGTGATCCTGGAAGGGTCCACCATGGGTTTGGGCCTGCGCAGGTTCTCTATCAGGCTTTGCCACTGGGTCGGCAGGCCCACAAAGCACCCATGCTTAGCGTCGAAAGAGGTGTGGACACGGTGTTCAAAATTCTTGGGCGCTGATATTTCAGGCCTCTTCTTCTTCTTTTTGCGAAACATCCTCAGGTCCACGAGGGCGACAGCTTGCCCACTTCAAAATGTCCCTGTAGAGAAAAGTATTCAGCCTTTCATAAACTGCCCTCAACATACGCTACGTTCAAGTAACTGTAATCTTGACATTTGAATATAAGCAAATCTCTTCTGCACCAGTGATCAAAAAGATGTTGCCACTGATGGGCCGCTCTCATCGACTCCAGAATCTCTAATCTATTCTCTGACCAGGTCTATCAAATAAAACAGATGATCTTTCCACGTGGGAGAAAATATTCAAATGGCTCATCTAAAAGCTGTTCCATGTCTGGGATGTGTATGTTCCACGCTGCTTTGCTGGCCGTCATGAGCTTGTGCCTCTGAGAATGACTCCAAGGACAGTGGATGGATTTGAAAGCACATGTGTAATGAAGGATATCTGGTCAATTAAGGCTTATTCATTCTCTGTGCCATTTAACTGATGAGCACGTGGCCGAGCTGGCCAGTGCCCACAGGCTTTGAGTGCATTAGCAGCACAAGGAGTACAACACACACTCATGCACACACACATTTACACTAACACAAATATGCTATGGCAGGCTATCCTTCATAAACCCTTCATAACCCTTTGATATCCCGTCCTAATTAGTAGCTTGTGTGCCCTTGATTGCAGGGAGGGTAACCACTTAATCCTTGGATGGATGGTCCTGCGTTTGGTGAGCCACTAACTCGGGTTAACTGTATGTTAAGCTTTATTTTTCATTTAATTGTAGGGAAATAATTATATAAACATTATACATCTCATTTCCTCAGCTGCACAGCTGTATTGGGAGATAATCACTCAAACTCGAGTCTCGTGATTCGTTTTAATGCTGTTTCATGTAGCTCACACAGTAGAGGACATTCCGGCTAGTCATGCTATTAGCGTGGCTCTAGGGATAGCAATGCCGGTCTGTTGGTTGGTCTGGATCTTCCATGACAGGACATGAGAGGAGACGCAAGTGATATAATAAGCTGCATTTAATGACACGGAATAACGCATTACTGACATGTAGATTTCATGCAAGTGGACTGGTACATCATGCACGACAGTGCTTTGAACACGAGGAATGTTGGAGAAAAGGCACACCTCTGTTAGCTCTGTAAATCCACTCATTGCGTAAATCTGTTAAAAGATGGCTGAGATGTTGATCAGTCAGTTAACCACTTTGGTCCTGACTGGAAAATTAGATCACCATTAAATGTACCTTCAAATGTAACAACAGTCTAAACCCCAGAGCCTCTTTCCAGATATAATCAAAGACAAAACAGTAACAGAGTAACCAGGAGCATGAAGAATGGCAACTGTAAAACACCACATCGTAAATCTAAATTTGGTCAGCTTTCTGCATAAAGGGCTGTCAACTCTGGAACACATTACCAACTGAAATTAAATGAATTCCAGATATAAAATCCTTTACAACAAAGGTTAAGTGTTGGTTAAAAGCAAACCAGAGCTGTATCCATTTTTAGCTAATCATGCTCAGAATCAGTAAGGTATATTAGTGTATTTTATTGTATTTTCCATCTGTAGTGTATATTGTAGCTATGATATTTGAAGTTGCACATTTTAATTACGCTGTAGGCCTACATATAAAAGCCCAACTAGGGACAAGAGTTGAAAATTAGCAATAGCTATAAACTCTTTGTGCAACACATCAGTGCCATGCTTTGTATTGGAACTGTGTTAAATTGCATCGTCCCTATCAAATAAATTTAATTCAAATTGTGCTATAGATGTTCCAGGTCACTATCGGATACATTCTAATGACTTTGATGATTCTCTGTCTTTTCCTCTATTGCCACAAATGGGTTTAAGTTTTCACTTTTTATGCCAAAACAAAATGTATACACATTCATGGTTCTCAGGTGATGTATTCAAACAAGTTCGGTGGTCCCCTGACTTTTCCTTTGGTGTCACATTGTCATGAAATTTGGAGCCGACATTCATAATCGACGAGGATGAATTGTATTAACACTGAAGACCTAATCTTTTGTCAAAAAGATCATCATTATAAAAGTAATATGTAATTAGTGAGGTAGGAAAAAAACATTGTGCTCAATCAAAGACAGAAGAGAGAGTTGAGTGTAGCAAAAGTGAAAAATCACACACAATTGCACACTCAAATATAATTACCTTTTATAAAGTTTACAATGTCAGAATTATCACAGGGGATAAATAATTTGCAGACAATTCAGCTGCTTCTTAAGTGTGCAATAATCCTTCAGTTTCTACCTGTAGTCAGAGCCATTCTGCTAATCTTAGCAAACTTATCACATAATAGCATGCTAATATTTCATTTCAAATTACCACTGTGCCAAGGTACAGCCTTACATAGCCGCTAGCATGATTATGTTATTTTAGCAGAATGTAGCACTTAAAGGTCCTGATGTATATGACCATTGCAGAGGCTTACAAGATGCCCCTGGAATATCAGATACAATCTCCCATCATGCACTGTGAAATTGTGGGAGTTGAGTAAATGAGTTTGCAGCCATCCGCAGCTCAGCAGGCGATCACGTTAGCAGCCTCTCCTAACTCCACCTCCGTCCTCAGATCAGCATGGCTCTAAACGGCATCAGTGGTGCCAGTTATGAGGAGCTGTGTCAGGGAGTATACCACACACCACACGCCCCATCGTATCACCAGAGGGTAAGGAGGTCAGGCTTGCTGGTCACGTCAGCTAAACCTGCCCCATTATGGGAAGGCGGGGTAAGGACGAGTGGCGGGGGGGGGGGGGGGGGGGGGGGGTTTGGGGGTAAAAAAATGTCACCCTCCAAGGATAATTCCATCACAAGGCTAATATGCTAAGTGTTGCATAAGTGCATCACTCTGTGCTCTCCCTATGTACATAATGCAGTGCTGGGAAGGACTTTAATTGTATCTGACAGGCACATTATGGTGTTTGGGCACTCAGGAAGTGGGGAGAGAAGCGTTGGGGCCCAGATTACAGTCAGACCTGGATGTATTGGAGAGACAGGGACCCAGTTTCCTTTCTTCAGACACCAAAAGGCTTTTAACCACCAATTGTGGCTGCTTTCTGAATAACGAACGCCAGAGAAAACAAGCTGAAAAACAGAAGATTGTGATCTTCGTTTGTTTTTTTGGGTTTTTTTTCCCCCCTGCCTAAAAGACTATCTGCTTAGAAAGCTGTTCATTGTTCAGATGTTGGCATCGCCTGAACAAATATTTATACATAGCGCTTATGTATCCTTTTACAAGCAGATCAATCAATATTTACTCATGAGTCAAATGCTACAGTCCTCCACTGCCAGCAATAATGGGGTGGTACAAGCAGGAATAGGACGACTGCTTTGTGTGGTACAGTATCAAGATGCATCAGTTTAAAGCAACAGAGAGCAGCACATATTACAGTATTCATTATTAATTAGCGTACATTGTTCCCCTTTGAAGACTCTGAAAATACAAACTAACCACTGTGATATTAGAGTCAAGTAGAAACACACACGCATACACTTTGTTGATTCATGCCCGGGCAAAATGAATTGAAAAGTTGATGCAATTATTGATTTACAAGCTTTAATCACATGCAACTGGCCTTATATTGACCTCTCTGTATCCGCCAAGCTTATGACTGTCTTGATAACAATATGCTATTGATCTTTTGGCCTGTCGTATAACACAGACACAGAGCTGAACTTACACTGTGCATAATCACGCTTTCTGGTCACATCCCTCTAAACTGCAGGGACTTGACCCTATGCCTCAGTGGCTTGTCTTGAATCTATCAAAGTGCTGAGGCAAAACTAAGCCAGCTGCTGTCAGGAATACGAAGCGCCAAAAAGAGGATGAGGTCACTTCAAAATTGTGCTACATTAGGTATTTCCATTTCTACAACTGTGCGCAGGAGGAAAAATTAAATAGATCAAAACGCATGACCTGAGAATCCACTAATAATGTCATTAAAATGAAATACGATCGCACTCGCTAATAATCATGTGCTATTTGTGTCAGGCCTGCTTATGAAGTCTGACTCAACACAAGCCTTTAAAGAAAAGAT
The DNA here is from genome assembly GCA_037974645.1 of Hollardia meadi. Classification (NCBI taxonomy): domain Eukaryota; kingdom Metazoa; phylum Chordata; class Actinopteri; order Tetraodontiformes; family Triacanthodidae; genus Hollardia; species Hollardia meadi. Next base: position 10,202,162 of record JBBPCS010000374.1, on the reverse strand, counting down.
GATGGAGCACGCAAATTGTGTAAAACATGCAAATAGATCCCATCGTCTCTGGAGCATCACCACTTAATCACAGCCATGCATCCGTTCTTATCCGTTATTCCCACAACTGAATAGAACCTCTTCACCGGGGCAGAGCGGCCGGGCCTCTCATGCCATGCAGAAATGCAAGCAGACAATCCCATATGTTTCCTATAGACAACATGACAGAAGAAGAGAGGACGTGCTCAAATTCCTCTCATGTTAAAATCACCCTGAGCAGGAGTCGTGGTTGAGTGGGAAGGGTTCGAGAGATGAGAGAGATATTGGATTTGCTCGATGCTCCAAGCTCTGTTGAATGATTTTTTTTTTTCTACTTGCCCTGATTTTTGCTTCTATCTTTTTTGCTGGCATGCACGCAGAAATGTAGAGACAGCGCAGGTGACTGTGCTTGCAGGATTAGTATGGTGTTCAGTTCAGTCCTTCACTGATCTAATTTTAGGACACACACCCCCAACACACACACACACACACACACACACTCTCTCTCTCTCTCTCTAGCACCAGACGTGTTTATTTTGTACAGGATTCATGTCAAATAGTGAGGTGAGGGTGGGAGACGATGGAGATGAGGTAATCCTCTTTTTATGTTTGTCAATGCATGTTGAGGCATAATCCAGCTATACTGAATTACAGTGAGCTACATCTATTTCATAGTGGCATAGATAGCATCAAGGTCTTAACTGCTGTTTTTGGACTCTGCAGTGCAGGGGGCGGGTGGGGGGGGGGGGGGGGGGGGGGTGGGACTCAGTTATCTGTGTCACCCCCCCAACCACCACCTCCAATCCCCTCCTCCTGCTCTGTCTTTGGCCC
>JBBPCS010000374.1:10189966-10201213 GCA_037974645.1 Hollardia meadi | reverse complement strand
CCCCCCCCCCCCCCCCCCCCCCCCCCCCCCCCCCCCCCCCCCCCCCCCCCCCCCCCCCCCCCCCACAGAGATTGCTCTTCTATCAGCTTCATTATGATGACCGTTCTGCCCTTTGAGTGTAATGAGACTGCCTCACTGGGGAGATGGGGTGGGGGGTGTCTGGCGTTGGTTGGTCATCTCTTCCTTGTCCTTTGTAAAAACACACACATGCACATACACACGGCATCTGAGGACATGAAAAAGGTACACGAGTGCTGGACGTGACCGGACAGTACAATAGCAGGGTTTATGATTTAAGTTGATGTCTGCTTTCTCTTTGAAGTCACCTCTGTAGACACGGAAAGGATTGTCAATAGGAGACGACAAGTGATGTAACATGCTGCATTCAATGACATGGAATAACACGGAGCTGCCATGCATATTTCATGCTAGTGGTCTGGTACATCATGCACGACAAAGCGCTTGGAACACAAGTGATGTCAGAGTGCACATCCGCTGTCTCTGTAAAGTACCAACAAGGAATGGCAATGTCTATTGATTGGTCGGTCATTTCATCACTTTTGTCCAGACTGAACAACTACAGGATGGTTCTCCGTGGGATTTGGTAAGACATTCAAGATGACACTTTGGTGATCCCCTGACATTTCCTCTGGTATCAGGTGAAATACCTCAACAATTATTGAATGAATTGCCTTGAAATGTGCGACACAAATTCATGTCCCCCTTGGGATGAAATATAATTTAACCATCGGGACCAAATTTCAATTTGTCCTAAACTTCTGTTTTGCATCAAATATACTGTATATGCACACAAGTAATTACATTTACATAAACCGTAGCAGCACTTTGATCCCTTTGAGGACTTGTTAGAAAAAATATTATTTAAAAGTATTTCATAGAAAATATAGAATGAGCATGAAATAGAGGGTTCAACAGGAGGTTCAGGAACTACAGGGGAAGATGTGATCCAATTTTCTTTCCCAGTCCTCAATTTATTTGTATCTCTAATAAATGCTCCACTAAGAACACAACGTAGAGCATAGGCCATGTGAAGTGAATGTTGTGGACTAGTTTCATTATGTGGTTTATGAAATGTGAAGTACCGAAGGAAGTAAAGGTGCAGAAAGGCAAATAATATTCAACAAAAGCACCAATTGTATCCATATTCTGCATTTACATTTTAGTTTGTAAAACATAAGCATGGATGACCCACATTCGAACAGAGAATTCATTGATAGGGGCATAACTTGGGGTTTTTCAAGTGTCACACAACTTGCAGCAATGTGTCATGTGGCCTTTCACTCAAGCCTCTGTATGAAGTAGTTCAAGTTGGAAATCACAGAGGACTGTGATTCTGAGACAGTCAAAAAATCAAAGAGCTTGTCTGTCATTTTCTCCTGTCCCGAATGAGTAAGAAAAAGGCCTCAGGAGTGGAAGTGTATGGTAAAATACGATGTGCGTGCCCAACAATGTGGGCTGTCAGTTCTTCAAGGGCAGACATCTGCAGAGTGCACATCAGTCCTGTGTTAATATTGACAGAAGGAAACAAGAAATGAGAGGTCAAGACAGGAGCAGAAAGAGTAGGGAGGGGGGAAGTCCGAACACTCAGATGCAGTGACAGAAAAAGAGACGGAGAGGATGAAAGGGAAGAAAGCGAGAGCACAGACATTAAAAGAATAATGTTGCTGAATAAACGGACATAGATTTTAAGTGTCAGTGCCCTGACAATTAACTTTAACAAGTTTTTTTTGGTCTAATTTCGTTGCGCTGTGTTGTGGATGGCAGCCCCTCCCATTTCTAAAGATGTAACCTCTTTTCTCCATCGTCTTGGGCACTTTTTTTTTTTTGCAGTAAACAAGCCACAGTAAAGGGTATTGGAGGACAAGACAGTTGCGTCAACAGAGCGCATACATCATTGTGTCACCGGACATATTGCCGCTGATTCTTCCGGACGAGAATGTGGACAAGAAAACTACTTTGTTGTGCCCTGCAGCGATGAGGAGCGTGGACAGAAATGCACAGTAAAAGCTATAGTCTCTATCTACTCCAAACACCTTAACATAATGACATCGTAAATGCAACACTTGTAGTGTCCTGAGGCTTTTATGGGATGTTCTATTGATGCTGACACATCACTATAAAAACACACTCTTAACACAGGAAGCATGCCCCTCCATGCAGTGTAACAGTATGTATACTAAGGGCTCCAGTCAGGAGAGTAGGTAAATGCAGCACTGACCACACTCTGTTTAATTAAAGATCCTCTTGGCTCTCGCAAATGCTTTGAAGAATTTAAAGCTGAGCTGATAGAAGCGTATGATCAGCCTAGACCAATGGTATGAGCTCAACTCTTCTCTCTTGGGTCTAATTTATTGAAGCACCGGGCCTCGGTGCAAGCTTTACTGTGCGTGCATGTGCTTATGAACGCTTTGATTTATATTTTTTTTAGCACAGGCCTCAGCGTGTCTCTTCCACCAACAAAGCACCAACCATTTTTAACCTCAGCTTCATTCATGGTATCAACCTGCTGCCCTCCTCTGTCACCCAGCATGGGCGCTGTTTCAGCCCAGAGACAGGCATCATGGCATGCTGTCCTCATTTGGAGCCTGTTTTAATCCTTAGTGCTTGACATCCCGTGGCCGGTAGCGACGCTAAGCTGCTAATGCACGCTGTCCCTCCCTCCTTCAGCTGCTGACATGAACATGACACGAGCGTTCCTAAAAAAACAACAATCACAAACACAGCAGGGCACATGTCAGTGATGTGCCACCTACATCTGCGTGCTGTGCTCATCATGTGTGTGTGTGTGTGAGAGATTCCTATCACTTCCTGTCCTGTTACTGTCCCAGTACATGTTCAAGAGTCTGTGCTGCCAATTTGTGTTGCGCTGTGAGCCTGCAAGTGCGTGAAAGCAAGATGGGCGCCATGAGACGGCCTCCAAAAAAACACAAACGACTTCAGAAGACGCCCGAGTGTGCACATCACCCTCAGTGAAGCAGATATCCAGCTGTGTGGCTGTGTGTGTGTGTGTGTGTGTGTGTGTGTGTGTGTGTGTGTGTGTGTGTGCGTGTGTGTATTAGCGTGTGTGCATGCACCAAAGAGACCTTCTCTGTCACCTCCTTTACCCTTTCCCTCCTCCTCCTTGAATATCAATGAGTGAACTTGAGACACAAACACATGGTAGTTTAAGAAATGCAGAGCCTCAGTTACATCATTATCAGACTTATGAGGCGCATGAATCCGGTCAATCTGATCTAACTTCTCTGTGTTGATCACTTACACTATATGTCTGGATGACACCAGGTGCAGTCACAACTCTTAAGCAAGTGCATGAATGTTGTGGTTCTGTCCATGGCGATGCTAAAGCATTGGACCTACACTAAAATCTAGGCACACTTTAAAATACTGGATTTAGCATCTAATAGAGAGGGTGACAGAGAAAATCAACAAATCTTTGTTTGTTTTCAACAATACAGAGATTACTTGTTTCTGAACGATTAAAATTTAGTCAAACGGTTCAAACATTGCCTCCAACGCTTATACAAGCTCTCATACAGCAAGTTTTCTGACGATTGCATTTACAGATTGAAAGTAAATGCTATGAAAATATGTCACATGTGCCAGCATCCATCTACTGGAGTGTTTACACACAGTGGAGCTTGAAGCCTCATGCACTGGCGCGACCAGAATGATCACCTGAGAACTATGTACACACTGGGCACAGTCTGTGTTTGTCAATGTGATCCATCTCGAGACAACATGTTAGGGATTGTTGCATCCTTGTAGAGATTGAGGACAGAAGCAACACATGCAGAGAGAGAGAGAGAGAGAGAGAGAGAGAGAGAGAGAGAGAGAGAGAGAGGAGGTTGTGAGGATTTTTGAGGGGAAGGGGTGAGCAGAAGGTGAAGGCTCCTCTTCTGAGATGCAGTCCATCACTGAATACATCCAGCGACCCTCTCTGTCTTCCCTTTTTTTCCTCCCACATCAGCACCCGGCTGCACCGCATTCTGCTCGCAGCCTCTCCACGTCGTTCTTCTCTCCGGCCACCACGACTGATGCCTACCGACGGTATACACGAGCCTGCTCTTTATCAATGACATTAAGCCTCCCCCCCAACTCCCATTTCCACCCCACTCTCCTCTCCTCGTCGTAGAGAGAGAGAAAACAGGGCTCTGGAGGGATAAATCATTGTTAGAAGAGGAGGGGGGGAAAAATCTGTCTTTTTCCTTACCTTGCCGTCTAGTGAAGAGGAGAGCCTCCCTCCTCCAGGAAGGATTGGAAGCCAGAGTGTGCACACACATGCACTCGCATACACTGTTATACGCCGCTCACTCACATTCACTCACACACGGACATACACGCTCTCTCTCATACACACAACAACGAGGAGGGCTGGCTTTCAACCCAGTGCACACTGCAGGCTGCCGCTTGCCTGGGAAAGCCTGATGCGTTCCTCCCTCCAGGCAGAAGCACACACTGCCATCTCAAAGGCTCTTTGTTGGGGCTGATTCATCCCCGGCTCCTTGGCTGAGTGCTGGTCGGAGTAACGGTGCCTGCTCCTGGGGACACAGGGTGACCGCACAATGGAGTGACAAAGCCATAAAGAGGAAAGGCAGCATCCAGGAGGAGAGAATATCATGGCCCCATAAAGCTCCTTCCATCCCCCCCTCTCCCTCTCTTTCTCTGGTACGCTGTCTCTTTCTCGCTCTCACACACACACTCCCTTCCACCTCCCTTTTCCTCTCCCTCTCTCTCTCTCTCTCTCTCTCTCTCTCTCTCTCCCTCTCTTTATCACTTCTCTCTTTCTCCACCTCCTCCCACTCCCTCATTGGGCTGTAAAAGAACTGATAGCAGCGTGTGCATGTGTCTCTATGTGTATCTGTGTGTGTGTGTTTTTAAGATGGTTTCCAGTGACTGTAAGGAGAGGAGAGGCTTCACTACACCTCATCACCTGGGATACCTTTAATCCACCCTGCCCTCTCTCTCTCTCTCTCTCTCTCTCTCTCTCTCTCTCTCTCTCTCTCTCTCTCTGTCTCTCTCTCTCTCTCGCTCTGTCTCTCTCTCTCTGTCTCCTTTACACGTAATGTGGGTGACATGAGAACACAAGGGTGCTACGTTCGCCCAATGTGCTGCTGTTCAGTCAAATGCATTATCCATGGAATGACAGGGTCAGGGATGGCAGATGGCAGGAGGGGTTGTTGTATCTGTGTGTGTAAAGACAGGGGGGGGGGGGGGGCACATTGTGGAGCTATTTCTGTAGAGGGTGCAATCCTCATACTCACAATCTCTTTTGAGTCCATTGTGACCCAAAAAAAATCAGCACCAAATGAAGGCACAAGAAACTGAAGTTACAGCTCTGCCCCGGTCTAGCATCCTAAAATATTTGACTGAAGCATTCCCTCTCTTTCCACCACAATCATTTCCTGAATAATTCATGCAGCAGCTAAGACCAGACACAAAGCAGGAAAATGTATTAGGGTCAAGTCGTGCAGATATTTCTTGCAGCGTGTGCCATATTTGGGTCATACATGTGATACACAGCATTTTGATATGAAAGATACATGCAGTTACACTATAACAGGCTTAAATAATGATGTTCTTCCTCACACATTAAAAAAAACACTCAAGTGAAAAAGGCTCCACTCAAGCAATCGGCATAACAATGGCAGATTTGCCTGTTGGGGGGGTATAGCATACATGACCCCTCCCTCTCTTTCACTCTTGTCAGCATTGTTGTCAGAGATATTTTTATTGGCTTGCCTATATTTTACTGCCTTGCTTATTTTTCCAATTTCAGAGATGCAAACAGCAAATAAAACATCTAAAGCATCTTTATGTGCAAACAATGATAGTTATCACAAAAACAGTCCTGTTTTCTCAAACTATCTGCGGAGCCATTTATGTTCTGATCTCTGTGTGGCCAGTAAGGGAACCTGAAAGGGTCAAAAGGTCAATTAATGAAACGCTATCTTCATGACACAGTTTACTATACCTCTTTCAACAAATAGAGCGAATGAATAATATTTTGTACAGAGGACAAACTTTGCTAAAAATAACATGTTTCTTGTCCCTCTTGCCCTAAACACTGTAACACTATTGTGCTATTGTACTATAAGAAATATACAGTAGTTCTGATTTGAAGACAAAATAAAGTTTAACTGTTGTGCTTTTTCATTTGTTAATCAGGCAGCATATTATTTTTGAGTAATAATACTATGCATATTATGCAAGAGAAGCTAAATGATTACAAGTAATTTACAAATTGTGTAAACTTTACTATTTTTTAAATACATATTTGTTTATGTTTTATTTTTAATTTTGTTTTTGTTACATATTTTTATGATTTTGTTAACATGTCACTATGGAGACACATTACTGTAAACTGACTGATTTTTGTTGGATCACCAAGGACTAAAGGGGCTCATTCAAAAGCATTTGTCAGCTTTATTGTCAAACTTAATGACCTTGCTAAAGCATCTCCTGAAAACATTGACCTCCCATTCGGATAAATAGTGGGGAAATGGTTTGTAATGTAAAAAGGGGGATTACAGAGTGACAAGAGAAGTCTTAAACCACTGTGTCATTAAAATGAAAGCCCAGGGGCCACATAAGTGATACTGCTTAAATTGTTTGCATTTCAATTAATGCCATTGTTTAGGGTGAATGTGTAAGGATTACACCAGGGGGTCATCAGGGTTCAGCCTATATAGCTTAAGCAAATGTAATTTCTTATCAAAATCCATTGACATTTCCAGATGATCTATTAAACCATTTTAATGCTGTGAGAGTGAGGCCACAACAGTAGAAATTAAGACATATATGGAAGCCAATTTCTGCCCAGAAAAGAAAAAAAAAGATGACAAGTTAGTCAAAATAAAAACAAAAATGTTAAAGTTACTGTAAATCCCAATTTGGACCTAGTAAGTCATAATTGCGACAAAAATCAAAATTACGAAATAGTAAGACATAATTTTTTTTTACATCATTTTGATTGATAAGTAAAAAATGTTGATATAGTCCTGACTATGAATTATGCGAAAGTAGGTTAAAATTTTAAATATGATAACTGAAAGACGTTTCCTGTTTTCACACAGGACACTCCAGCGTGTCCAACTGCAGAGTAGCCTGCAGGAAGGTATGAAATGTGTATGGACAGTCTGGAGCTGTTGCTTTGCCATTACTCAAGGTCAACATTATGTGATAGTAAGTCCTAATTATGAATTATGGGAAAGTAGGTCAAGATTGTGAGCTACTATTAGTAAAGTTTATTTCATTGTGATTTATTTTCCATCTATTCCTGGCAGTAGTGAACTTCCATACTATTTTCTCCAAAACTTGCTGCATTTTGGAAGCTGGCGCTCACCTCGATGCAAAAAATATCTACTGACTTCTAAGCGAGTTACTGTAGAGACTTGGGCAGAGAACTTTCCGTGAACCGGTGCGTGTAAACACAAACGGTATAAATAGGTTAAGAGCTTTGACTCTAAAACGTGTCCCATACAGAGCCTAAGTGTTCTTGTCCGTCAAAGTAACAGCGCTGGACAAAAGCTCTTCTCTGAGGGCCTGTCCAAAGCGCATTAAGGAAAGGTAGCTCGCTTGCACCATCTGTCCACTGCAGTAAGAGAAAGCTATGGATTTTCTGTCTGAGGCGCTACAGCGGAGTTACTGGCTGCTTGCTTCTATGGGACGAGCTTTTAACATGTCCTGCCAAATAGAGAGCCACAGAGGATCCATTATGATGTGGTTATGCTGTGTCATTATGATGGGAGTGTAGCATGTTGCCTATCATCTATCACTGGATTTCAGATGCTCAGTGTGAAGCCAAAATTTAAAGCAGTTTGGGAACTCACCAGTTTAAAGGATGTTGCCTGGCAGCGTCATATTTCCAATATGAAATTAATGCCTGTTCCTCCTCCAGCAGCTACTGTGCTCCATGCGCATGGAAAAGCAGCAACACTATGTATCATAGCACATCGAGAGTGACCTCTTGGGGATAACCAAGGCTTGTGCCGCCCACCACTGCAAAGGGTGGATTTCACTTGTTAATGAGCAAACCACCCATCTTCCAGCCATTCATCAAAGTCCTGCCCTGCGAGCTGCCTGGCTGTGAAGTGCATCCCATCATCACTGTAGATTAGGTTTACTCCCACTACTTAAGTCGGCGGGCTTCTGGGTAACCTCTCCTGGACAATAATTAATAATTGTGCAATCTGAATGAATCATTTACTGTTAAAAATGTCTTATGCCTGGTGTAGGGATTCTTTAAAAAGCACAAGGAAATCTTTGTTAACGTACTACATTAGAAAAAGTAGCAATACTGATGGTGTTTGTATTTAAATGCAGACTGCTTCTGTTGGTTTTACTCACACCGACTCTTTATATTACAGCAACATTACAGTCAACAAATCCAAATACTATTAACAGAAATACAACCCATGCTTTCCCTCGCATGCCCCCTGCTGACTGTGCATTACTACAATATCCTGAGGTCTAAAAACAAAACAAAACAAAACAACAATTCCACTAGTCATCCACCAGACATTTTAACAAGTTTATTGAACATCAATGATGCGTGGCCTAGAAGGGACATTTCACTCTGATTGAGACATAAAACCCAGTTGAATCATCTCCCTGAAGCCCTCCTTCAACTGTGTTGGAATTGTCTTGAAACATCTGCTGAAGCAACACTAAATAAGATTAAACTTAAAAAGGCAGTACACATAAAAAGAACTGTTCTTAAGAACAATGCGATTAAGAAAAATCGATAAATGGATCAAGGGTGAGATTAAGTGTGAGTATATTTCTGCTGCAGAGAATTGAGCTGTGGTAAACAAACGTGTTGCAAAGTATTTACAAAGAGTTTTTTATATTGTTAGTTGAAATTGTGCAGATGTTTATGCCATGCTATCATCAGTTTGTTGCATTTTATACCGGATTAAATTACACCCCTCATTTTAATGAATCCGACAACTAAAACACTATGTCTTCAGTTCAAAGTTCGTTTTGTCTTTTTTACCATTGGGTAACTAAATCTCTATAAACAAAATATTTACAGCAGGATAACAAACAATATGTAACAGTAAGGTCACGATACTTGCAGATAAGGCTTTGTCTAAATGAAGGTGAAAATCCATAAAGAACTCTCAAACTGTTAGTCTTCTTCGATGCATCAGTTTGAAGCACTGGTACTAGCTTGACCTCTGACCTCCTGTGCCATCTTCTTATAGTAGCGTTCAGCACGCAGTTCCTCAAAGCAGAACTCAGTGGCGCCACTGAGCAGCAGCTCTTTACAGTACATGCTCTGCTCCTGTAGCTTTCCTGATTCTGCTTCCTGCTGTTGCTGATGGTGCTCCTGCAGTCTCTTTAGAGGCGTTTCCTCTCTGCAGGGCTTGCGTGATGATAAAACTGTGTTTACTGCTGGGTTGATCTTGCATGGAGTCCTGAGGGAGAGAAAGAGGATGCCAAAGCAAATCAAAGAAATTTTGCTGACATAGCCTGAGAAGTATTGACTTTGATCACAGAGATAACTTGAAAATAAGTCATGAAATGGACTTTATCTTATATTTGTTTTTATTATTGAATGACATATCCAAAATTCTTAATTTTACAGTCTATTAAAAAGGCCAACACTAGTGATAACGGTCAATTGGCAACAACCCAAAATGTGGTATAGATTTTGTCTGAACATTTTCCATAAAAATTTTAGTTTTATTTAACTTACAATGATATGAAAGAGAGAAAAGCAGCAAACAGTCACAATTGAGAGGTTGTAACAGGAAGTGATTTACTTCATCAAAATAGCTGATTCATTCATTTCAGTGCAAATCATCAATTTCAGGAGGATGTTGCTTCTTATCATCACAATCCTGACTGTGTGATGTAATTTATATTTTAAGCAAATAAAAGTAATGAATCAAAACTGCAGATAAAAGTTAGAATTCTTATAGTCACTCACATTGTTGGAGGCTGGTCTGATTCCTCAACAAATGGTTGGAAGGTGGGTTTGGGAGGCGGTGGGGCCATAACAGTATGTCCAAATTTGGACTTCTGGGGCATCTATGGTACATACACATTGAATTGATATTACTGGGTTACACTCCACTCTTAAATCAATTAACAACACCTGCTTGTCTCATACCTTGACATCACACCATCTTTCAGGCCTCTGCTCATTCTCCTTTGCCTTGGAGGTGGGAGGGGCCACCCACAACTCCAACTTAGGCTCTGAAGGGCCAATACTTGGAGTCTTGTTTTCATCAAAAATCATCAAACGGCTGTTTGAAGCATTGGTGAGGGCAGGAGTCCCATGTGACTGCAGGCCTCCAGTAAAACCTGTTCATAAAACCCATCAAACATCAAAATTAAACACCTTTCTTAAATAATGCTGACATTAAAAGGTGCTGGAGAACTGGTAATATCAAGTTCAGATTTCGCAACAGATTGATTTGTATATTTATGCTCTTACTTTTGATTGCAGGCCCAGTTCTGTTGATGGGGGCGATGGCCTTTTTCTTTCCTCTATGTTTGAGGTCAGCTAGAGAAACTCTCTCAGGTTGTTTAGGCTCATCATCACTATCGTCCTCCTCCACATTCATCATCGCCTGTCGGGACACACGTGCCTGCAAAGCCCTACAAATAACAATGCAGTAAATTATGATCATGCCAATATTTTGCATTTTCAAACTAAATCTCAAACTTTACTGGATGAATCTTTACTTGTGAAACTGCTGGAGCTTATCATGTGGCTCAGCACTCTTCTTGAATCCTTCTTGGTAGACCAGGTCTGCTTTGCGACAGTTGCCCTGATTCTCATATTCCTCAGACCAAGCAATGTAGAAGGATGTCTGTGTCACTCCTATTCCCTGCGCTTGCATGTACCTGTAAGTTTCCAAGGGCTCCGGGCAATTTTCTGCCTGAAGACACACATGTATGGCAAAAGTTATTTGTGCTGCATTAGTTGTCAAAGAAGCAAAAACAGAAGTTAAAATATCGCACGTACAAATTTGATCCAGAAGTCAACATAGCGAGGGTCGTTGTGATATTTCTTTTCGTCTGTGAATCTCATCACAACTCGTTCCAACAGTGTGGCAAGGTTGCTTTCCTTACCTCCCTGAGGGAAGGTTTGCTCTGTCCACTTAATATACCTGTAAAAGACAGAACCATGTGAGGATTAACAAGACTAGGTGAAACCTAGTATATGGCTGGACCGCCATTATACTTAACAGTAATGTTGTCAGGACACCCAAA
>JBBPCS010000374.1:10176757-10189866 GCA_037974645.1 Hollardia meadi | reverse complement strand
ACGTGTATCGCGGGGCTTTGCAGAGTGTAGAGCGGGGTGACAGAGCCACCGCTCGCCTGCAGACAGCTGCTGAGCTCTGGGGAGCTTTCGAACAGAGGGGCGGGGGCAGAGCGGAGCTTCTCGAGGAATAAACATGAGTCACATCAGATTCTGTTCGGATCCGATGTACTTTACCTTGTGAACATACAGACGAATAGCGAGGAGAGAGTGGACAGAAACAACCGGCTGCTCAGAGTCGCACTGAACTCAGACAAACATGCCATTGATGCTGCGCGACGCGAGAGCAATGTCCCCTGATGACGTAGCCACTCCTACACTCGACTGACCAATCCCACAACTTCATCACTTACTTGCTCACTTACTCAGCCTCAGGGCAACCCTTAGGGCTGGCCCTCTGCAGTCCAGCCAAAAATAGAATGTCTCAGATTTAAGGGCAGCATATGTGAAAACATCTTACCGTTTACATATTTGACTTACCGATCCCAAACATCAAGTGGATCATCTCTGTCATACATTCGCACTTCAGACTCAAAGGCCCTGGAGAAACATAAAGCCACAAATCCTCCATTATCATTTGAAAACTGCTGGCATAAAGTGTTCAGCAGAAACTGCCGATACACAATCCAGGTGCGATGTTTTAAAAATCATCCATACTGTCTCTGCTGGTTGATGGCAGAGCTGTCTCCGTCCTGTAGTTGACTGAGGGCCTGATGTAAGGCTGATATGGCTCTGCCCCGCCGCAGTGGCTGGATGTTTTCTTTGCTTAGCTCCCACTCCACATCTCCTCCTTCTGCCATCATGGAAATTAAAACAACTAGGTGGCTAGAGACAGACACACACACACACAGATGTTTTTTAAAAGTGTGTTTTAAGTTGTTCTAATCTACACTGATGATCTTTTCACTGAATATATATTTAGATGGCTTATTTCCTCTGACATCTAATTTTGGTAATGAATTAATCCTTTAAGCCATTTATCAAGGAAACATGCCAAGCATTCTATGGTATCAGCTTGTCCAATGCCAAGATTTGCAGCTTTTCTGTTTTATATAATTGTAAACTAGGTATCTTTGGATTGGACTGAACAAGACACTTGAAGACATCAGGTGGAGCTGATAAAATTAAGCCAACATGTTTCGGCCACACACGGCCTTCATCAGGGCAGAACAATGAATGAAGGTTCAACATCAATTTCTAGACCTAGGTTGTCATTAGTCTGATGAAAATCAGCTGTTGGACGAGGAGCAAACCCAGGCAAAGAGAATAATAAAGATTTTATCTTAAGAAGAGTGCCTTGGTTTAGTCTCTCTTTTGATTATCGCATTTTTTTGACCAAAGAGCACCTTCTTACTGATTTGTAGTTTCACCTGCCTAAAGAACGCCGAAGCCCTCCTATTTTGTTTCTTTTTACATCAGGTGGAGCCTTTAAAAACAATTCCCTTACATTTTTGGTATGAACAACTAATAAATAATCAAAATTGAAAGATTATTGGATAATAACATGAAAATTAGCCACAACCCCAAAGATGTTTTAGACTTAACACCTTTAGACCTTCGTGTAACCTCCCAATAGATTCAAATCTGATTCAAAATGAGTTTTTGGGCCGGCCTTTAACATTTCTTTTTTTTTTAAAAAACATCCTTTAAATTTGTCTTGCATTGTAATCCTGTCTTTCAGCTTCCTACAGCACAATTAAAAATATAGACATAAAACACGTAGCTAATACACATTCCCGTCTGAAATATGCCACATAAATACAGGTTTATTACTCTAATTTTCGTAATGATAATTCTTGATGAAAATCAGTCATCATTTATGCTTTGTTGCTTAAGTGGTCTAACTGAAAAAGAAACCAAGCCATGGGACTCGTATCATACAAGGGCAATACAAGTAAAAGAATATTGTAGTAAGGAACTGCGGTTATTTAACAGATCACATATATAAATGACTTGAAATCTAATTACTAGCTAAATTACTAGTTATTGTTACTATCACCTTACATTGATGTCTGAAGGACAACTGTTTCCAGTGTCTCAGCTGTTACTATCGTTAGTGAGTCTTTTTTCTTACAAACGTTAATGAATGCGTGACATGGGGGAGCTAACACTAGCGTGCAATTATTAGCTTTAGCTCGATAGTTTTTTTTTTTGCCATTTTTGGCAATATTAGCGTTACATTTGAAAATTACACTGACTATATACAAAACAGTGGTTTCCATACCGCTTGCAAGCCTCCTTTGTCTCTTTTTCAGGTTATTACAGCTACAACGTTGCAGAAAGAACGCCGTTCAGCGGTCGGTTCTGTGTTTTGAACAAGGACCGCGAGAGAATTTAGAGAAAGCTGATTGGAGGAACAAGAAACAGGAAAACGCAACTTGACGTCAGACCGCATCTTCCGGTATGGTTCCTGTATTTATTGTAGCAACGTTGACAGGTTGAAAGTGGTAGTTAGCCGCAAAATTATTGTTCTTACAGTCGGTTTTCTTTTTCATATCTACCTACTGGAGCTTTATCAGGCGATTATAATTGCCTGTCTGACTCTCTACACGTGTCGACATGGACAACCGTTGTAATTGTTGTACGTCAAAGTTCAGTCTCTTCAAGAAAGAGGTAAGGCATTGCTAGCTAATACCAATCACATAGCTATACACGGACGTTTAAAGGAAAATAAATTGTGTGATTTACGTTGCAATATCCACACAGATGGGCTGTAAGAACTGCGGCCGCTCCTTCTGCTCCAGCTGTTTGACTTTTAGTGCTGTGGTGCCGCGCTGTGGCAACACCCAGCAGAAAGTCTGCAAACAGTGTCATGGTACCCTGACAAGGTAAAGGTGCAACCATGCAAAAGATTATGAATGTGATTATTGTTCAGTATTAATAAGCATTTTTGCTAATCTTCATTTCTTAACTTTTAGTGGGGAATCTCCAAACACTGCTGGAAAATGGTCTCCTCCTGAAAATTACAAAAAGTCAGTACATGACAGATTTGAGAAAAAAAAAAGATAGCACAGCAGTTTCATCATATCTAAGGTTTGTGTTTTTTTCCATAGACGGGTTGCTGCACTCGAGGCCAAACAGCAGGCACAGTCGACAAAGTCTCTTGCACATGGAGGTAATAGAAACAACAAAGCAGGCCATCTACCAACAAAAGGCCTGAGTAAAGAAGATCAGGCTATTGCTGAAAGGCTCCAAAAGCTGAAGGAGGACACTATGCCAAGTAATGAGATGAGATTCTTTAGCAGCTAAAATTTTGATTTATTCTGACAACTACAATACTAATATCTTTTGTTCCTCTTCTTCAGAGTCTATCCCCTCTGAGAAAGAGCTTGAGTCTCGCCTTGCTGCTCTGAAAGTTCCCAGCCAGCCAGTGCCTTCTGTAGGGGAGATGGAGGACCGTCTGGCTGTTCTCCGGGGTCAGCCTACAGCATCTCAAGCTCCTCCACCTGTGAGCAAGCCCTCTTCCTACTTGTTTGTAGCGTCTTGGCCCTTACTATGCGACTCAAAGACAGTTTAAAGTAATTAAGTCTATTTTGAAAGAACTGCTAAATAGTTTGCTATAATTGCTTACCAGTATATGTACTTGTTTCCTCATCATGTGCAGGTGCACCAGCCTCCAGATAACAGGACTCAGACTGAACAAGCCAATGATCTGATTACTCAGATGACAGACGAAGTTGCCATAGACAACCAGCAAATAAATCCTGAATGCAGTAAGTTGCAGAATGTTACTCCTCGTCGATTTCACCCACATTCAATTAATAATTAATGATACAATCATATTATAGTCTTATGCAATCATAATAATCTATCATGGCTGCATTCTTACACCAAAATCTTTTGTTCAGCTACTGTGGTCATTTCCTAAATATGCTCCAACCTTTTAATCCCTCTGCAGGTGTAGATGGCCGTATGAATGACCTCAACAAGGGGGAGGTAGAGGCATTGGATGAGAATTTAGTGGAGAACCATGAGGCGGTCAAGCAGCTGGAGGCTGAGAAGGCCCGTCTCCTGGAGGAGGCCATGGAAGAGCTGAGGAAGGAGCAGCATTCCCAGAATGAGGTCCTCCACATGGCCAAGAGGATGGCGCAGCTGAAAGGTCAAGACCCAGACAAAGGTAGATCATACGCAAAGATCTTGGTGTAGCACTTTCTTCACCGTATCTTTTACTTTCACAGCAGAATGTCAAAAAAATATGACAAGAGCTCTAAATGTAAACGTGACCGTGAAAGGAGTGTGAATGTCTTTGAGAAACCTGTTGTATTTGTCATTTCTAGTTACTATGGAGGACTTTCAGCATCCTGACAGTGATGAGGAGACTGAGGAAGAAGCTGTAATGAGAGTGTTAAAACAGGTCTGGGGCTGAATGCAAAATAACATTCATACTTTGATGTAGATTATAGTGAATGTAGCCTGAGAAAGTAATTAATTCTGAGTGCATATCACACCCTTAAAAATGATAGTGAACTAACCTGGACCAGCTTGGCAGACCACAAGGTGCTGCTGTTTTGCTATTTTAATAATCTGTAATGTAAATTGGAGGCCATGTGCTGAAATTACTGTATTTCTGTATTTTTGTTCCAGCTTTCTGAAGAGGCTGCATTAGATGAAGCCAGTGGCTACAACATACCTTTAGAACAGAGTGGACCACAGAACACAGAAAAGAAAAAAACCTCCAAGAAACCGGTACTGAACAACAGCAGAAATATGAATTCTTACTTTTTTTTTAATTGTAGAAAATAACATTTAATCCCTTGTTCATCTGATGTGTTGTGAAAGACTCCAGCACCTAAGAGTAGGGTTTTACCAGCTGCTCAGCCATCAGACAGTGATGAGGAAGAACTTCCGTGGTGCTGCATCTGTAACCACGATGCCACTCTTCGCTGTCACACCTGTGATGAAGACCTATACTGCAACCGCTGCTTCAGGTAGCGTAACCTACATCTATTATAATAATCACAACAATAATCCTGTTTTATTGTCTTATAGTGGAGCTTTTGCATGGAAATCTTTGGGCTCTGATGCCCAAGAAAGATGGCTGTGATTTGGAATGCTTACCATGACCCAGATAAATTGTAGGCAGGCTGCTGCCATACTGTTAAGCAGCATGAATATAAAGTATTTAGTGTGATGAATTATCAATCCACTCTCCATTATCTCCCCAGGGAAGGCCATGATAAATATGAGAGGATGGAACATCGCACCACTAACTACACTGCACCAAAGAAGAAGAGGAAGACATGATAGTGAGACTGTGCTGTAGGCGTTGCCTTATCAGGTCCTGGTCAGTAATCCCTGTTAGACTTGTGCTTCAGACGTGACCTATTAATATAAATAAAACGGTGTACGAAGATTTAAACACTACCTGTTATCTAAAGCAAGCCAGAACCCCTAACTTATCCAATAAACATGCATTTGTGTAGACCGCAGGAAGAGCAGCATCCGCTTTCTGTAATTGCTAACAGATGATCTCAAATCAAAGCTAGAATTAGACAAACGTTTAAAATAAAATATGTATAGTATGAAAAAATGGCACCTAGATTTTTTGTAACGTATAAAAATAGAGGCAAGTAAATCTTGCAGAGGCTACAAGACAGTGTTGGTATTTTAGTAAAAGTAAACTACAGCTTCTGCACACAGAAAAGTTTTTAAACTGTCAAACTGAATAAGAATGTTGAAGCTGTTTTCTTATGTCACTTGTCCTACTTTCCAAAGGCAACAAAGACTCATCTTGGATGCACTTTGCACTTGTCAACCATTTGATTCTTTTTTTTTTTTGTAATTTTGACAACACATACAGAAATCATGAGCTCATCTGGGATGATGTACAATCCCAGACTACTGTCAGCTCTGGACTGAAGAAATACAGAGGAGTCCGTATAAAAGGATTACAGAGGGCTTTGTTTTGTTTTGGCAGACACTTCAGTCACTCTTGTAGTCTATGTTTGGCTGCGAGTCTGGCACAAGTATTGCCTTTCTTGTCCATGTGTGTAATTTCATTATAAAGGATAAAAAAGTGTTAGACGCTATGTCACATCTGTAGGGAGTGCTGCATTTCTGTTGAGTTGTGTTTTTAACACTGAGGCCTTTTTTTTTTTTTTTTTTAATCACTCGACAAAAATGTCCATGGATGGCCGTTGTGTCAGAGAACTAAGAGTGGAAGTGGGGGCGAACCAACCAAATTACTTTAATGGAGCCCTCCAACGAAAAGACCCTCTGTGTATGACGTAGAGAAGGCCAGAGTGCCGTTTTATCAGTGTGCATTACTGTCAAGCTAACTGAGGAGAAACCGTAATTACGCTCTACTCTGGGGGCTCGCACATTAAGGTTTGTATCGAGGCTGTTACTGTTTGCCTTTTCTGGCCATGTCAGACACGCGCCACAGACAGGAAATGGATGAGGATAATGGATGCATACTTAATGGACCTTCCTGCCACTGTGTTTACTCCTAGACTTGTACATGTCAAAGTCTCCTTTGTTTCCATCACTCTGTTGAAAAATTTACGCCAGAAAACACAAGCTTATATTCTGGGAACAGTGTGCTGATTGCTGTGCTACAGTTAAGTCTTACAGTTGTCTCTGGACAGTAGGACTTTCTTTCAAAGCAAATAATTGTTAATAATAATTGTAATAAAGGGCAAGTGTTGTAACAGCTAGTATAATTGGTACTTTACATTGATGGGTGTAATGGACATGTCAATATTTATTTGTATGTATGGAATGAATGATACCTAATGACACTGTACTTTCAGTAACTTTGTTGAGAATCAGATTTTTTCTTTTTAATAATTCATCAACAGCCTTGTCTTGAAAATGTAATTATTTTTTTTATTTGGACATACAACACTTATCAGAACAAAAATCTTTATGTACATAAGTAGGCAACCAAAAATGTCCAGTCAAACAAAAAAAAACAAGCAGTCTGTCCGAGTTATAGTCAATCCAACTTTTATCACATGTGCATTATTGGTATGTTTATGACAAAATGTTATAGCAGTCCATAAATTAAAGTGAAATAATCAAAATAAATCAATTCAAAACCCAACTTCTCTGGTGGTCGACTGATGCTGACCCCTTAAGGGGCTGGAGGGCAGAGAGTCCCACAGCCGTGAACCGTGCATACAGGCATTCAAACCGTTAACACATGGGAAGACAAGAGGCTCCACATTGTCTCAATTCTTTATTTGACCTATGGTTATTTCTTCAAGGGACCTGACATTTTGCGTAGACCCTTTATCCTGTAGAGCAGCCCGTTGATAAAATCCTATGGGCAAGATGGAGAAAATCTTTTACAGAGCACAAATGACAACATTAACAGTAAACAAGTAGTTTTTTTCTGTTTAATACTTAAATCTTTATGTGCTTGTGTGCAGTTTCATTTAAGTATTTTATTTTCTCTCACCTCTTTTGGCTTTCCACATTCCTGCAACAACTCCTAACAAAGAATACAAACAGAGGAAGGCTCACTAACAACATTGGACATTGCTTTTTCACATTGCAACACTGGATTCCAGCAAGGTTCGAGTGCCTGTTACGCTATTGCCACACATTGCAAATAGTTAGCTATGTACCATGGTGTCAGTTAGAAACAAGGTGATAAAAGGTCCAAATGCTCAGGTTGACCTTTGAAGAACTGAAGTTTTGGGTACCAGTTCCATTAAGCACTAAATTACTGAACATATAAATAACTTGAGATGCAATAATCGCTACAAATGTCATTACTTTTAAGTTAACTTGCAGAATCTTACCTGCAGCCGGGTTCTCTGCCCCTCATCTGTCAGCTCCAGGAGCTCATCTATGTCAATCTCTAATTCTGGAATCTCTTCTTCCTAAAAAGCAGCGAGAAACAAAGGGTCTGAGGTTAATATCCCTCTACTACTATTGTTCACACTTTCATTGTATGCTACAAACACTCTGTATAATGTGGGCTTATTGCTATCCTTTCACTAACAGTGGTAAGACTGTGCACACAACCGTGTAGAGTGATTCAGAAGGAAAAGACGGAGCGTAAGATGTGATCCAGCATGTGATGCAACATGGCAGGGGCTTCATTGCAGCGCAGTTATGACATCCTTGCACTCTATAAGCTGTTGGATTGTCAAGTTTTAAAGAGCGGCCACTGTACTTCTATCAGCAGTAACCCCCGTGAGTTAATAGTGTTGGCTGTATTGTTGAAATAAGAACGAACGCTGTTTGTTTTCCCCTTAATTTCTCATAATGATGTGATTGATGGTGTGCTGTGCACATAAGCAAAGCTGAAGAGCACTGATGCACGAAGGCAAAGAGGTTCCAGTAGGCCACACTTGCCACATGCCATCATCAGATTTCATGGATGGTTTACCCAGCTAGCATTTAGCTCAGCCATTACTGAGAGATTATTTCCAGTTGAAATGTTTTCTGGAGAATATATTCATCTCAGCTTGTTTGTCCCCCATTGAATTATAATACAAAGCCATGTGCAGCATTAACTGTATATGAACTGGAGGTCTTACCAAATCCATGCAAACCCCTTTGTCTGGAGTGTTAGCCTTAACTAAACATTGGCTGGCAGCACAATGAAAGATTAATGCTAACCTCACATAACGATTGAACAAAAGGGCACTGTCTCCACTTATAAAAAGCTAATATAGCAAGGCAATCAATTCATATCACAAGCTCTTATCCACATCTTTTAACTACATTTCCACAAGGAATGACCAATACTCACTGGAGATGTCCTGAACACTAAGATATCCAGAGTCAGCAGGAGTACACTCTGACAAGTGGGGCCTCTATTTAAGAGGAATATTTTCCAGTCGGGGAGTTTTCATGGCTTGGGGCTCACACAGCTTTCTGGACAAGGAGAGAGCTAATCAATGTGGAAGTGCTGAGTGGCCGAATAGATGGGCCCACCTTCAGAGTCCCCTGTGCCCCCTTTTCTAATTGATAAATGCTGCCAGTTTGAACCCCTCGAGTCATTCTGCTGATGTCTGCAGGGCTGTGCTCATGCTGTACATTTCTGTGCTGTGTGGGCGGTTGGGTTGTGCTTTTCGGTTTGTGTTTTTTGTATCAATTGGTTCGGCCAAATACTTCAAACTGTATGGTGTTAATGAAATAGTCCAGAATTATTGCCATGTTTAACAGTTACTGCTCATGTGTGGTATATATTGTAATGTGCGTTGTTCAGCAAATGACATCCCAGGTCAGAAAATGAAAAGGGGAGTCTTGGGTGAACTTCCGGCATGGTACAATACCTTCAGATTTTGCAGTAACACATTGTTTTTTTAATAGGGTAGTTTTAAAGATTAATTGTTATGTCTGCTGTCAAATTAGATATATTCTCTTAACTCTCATGGCATCCAACTATACATTTTAGGAATAACCAAAATGTTCCTATAACAGTATAAAGTAATGTTTGGTTGATATTATTTATTTTGAACAAGGATTAATAATATATTTCCATTAATTGCACAGAACTTTAAATGACTATCTGTCGTGGCATATTCAGTAAATAAAGGATTAATGATGAGTATGAACAGGGATATACTTTTCTTTTTTTAGCTGAGATCTGTTTGCCTCGACTGCAGGACCATACAGAGCACAACTGCATAGATCTATCAATAAGAGGAACGTTTGCCATGAATTGTGACCTTTCCAGTAACTTTTTGGTATTTCATATACACAGTGGCAATTTTCAGCTTGTTGTAGAATTACCTTCATTGTCAGAGGGAAATTGCATTTTAATGAGGCCTCCGGGCAGAAAAGTCTCAGCAGCACTTTTTGAAGTTAAAAGCAATAGACTGGAGCTAAAATTAATGTTGGCAGTAATACTGGAATTCATGAATATCAAAGTGGTTCTCAGAGGAATGCAGTTTTAGACGGGCAATACAGATGAGGCCTAAATAGCGGTTGGATTGTTTTCGAGAAAAAAAAAAGACCTCCGTTAGAATTTATAATTCAGAATCAGGAAAGTTTCATCAGCATCATGAGGTGACCTGGATTTTCATGTCAGAACTTCTTAGGTTTGGAACTCACATTTCAGAGTTGCAGCACGATCATTTAAATATTGTGCAATCCTTATTTCCGTTTTATTTATTTATTTTGATTCTCATAAGTTGTTTGTCTTGGGGTTTTTTTGTTTTATTTGATCCTTTTCAGAGAAACACTTTGTTGTGGGTTGTGCGATATAAACAAGGTTTATAAAAAATGCCTGAAGGAAAAACGAATCACAGTGCAACGATTTCGACCAGAGCAGGATTTATGAACTACTAGCAAGATTATCATGAAATTGATTATTGATATTCATGCCCACAGTGAAGAGTTTCTGACGGCAACCCTCAAGCTAAAATGTGTCTTTTGTGTCCCTGACCTTTGCCAGGTATACAAAAAACATTTTTAGTGCAAAATATATTGAGTAGGTTACCATAATATTCACCAAGTGAGTCAGAAGAGGAATCGTATTGTGGCAACCCATCGACCTTTACTCTATCACCTCCATCGGACCAATAATATTCTGTCTGCACATCTTATATTTTAAATTATAACTGATTAATTAACAGGAAGTTTACTGAACATGCTCATTCACTCTATGAAAGGATCTCAATCCATTTGGTCATAAAACTTTTCCTGTAGCCCCCGCCTTTAGGTCAATGTATCAACTTTTGAAACAAGACAATTAAAAGCCATATTCCCATGACATTTGCTGGTAGATGTTCATGACCAGTGAAAGATGAATGCTTTGTAATTTGGAGAGGCAGTGACCTGTTTTGTTGTGCTATGTTGGCTGGTTTATTTGGATTGTTGTTGTTTTTTTTAAACTCCTCTTTAATAGCGCGTGTGTAACGAGGCAGCTAGCAGCATCTAAATATAAGTGAAGTAACTTTATTGTCATTCATCTACATACAGTGTCATTCTCATGAGTGCTACAACAGTGCAACATAACATACAACAGATCAGATCTATGATCTGTGTGTTGCATATAGCAATATAATGCTTCATGCTGCAGTTGGTTAGCTTAGCATAAAAACTGGAAACAAAGAAACAATGAACGAGATATAACATGTTAATAAGTAAGCTTTAGAGGTGCCAGTAGATGATTACCTTTGGACAGAGCCAGACCAACTGCTTCCTCCTGTTTCAAGGCTATATGCTAAGCTAAGGTAACCAGCTGCTGGATGTAGCTTCACATTGAATGGACAGACTTGCGAGTGGTTGATTTTCTCATCTAACTCTGGACCAGAGAGCTAATAAGCAAATTTCCCAAAATGTGAAACTATTCCTTTACAGGCTTTGGTTGCACTGCTTACAGTTAGATTTCACATGTAAGAATTAAGTAATAATATTCACTGGCCTATAATGTTGACTATTAAAACCTCAACATCAAACACATGTTGAACATGGTTCCATAGCACACACTATGTGTTTGCTATTATAATGTAAAGGAAACCATGCCCAGGAAATCCAGCTGTTTTGATAAGTTGCCAACGCGTGTTTAATTTATCAGACCTTTCCCATTTCCTCTCAGAGGCACGAGCTAAGCACAGGTCAAAATATTTATTAACTTCACTGAGAGTGTCATGACATAAGAGTTAGTTAAAGAGGGCAAACAGAGAGTAAAGATCTAAATCTTGTTGTCCAATGATACAAGAGTGGGAAAATTCGTAACTAAAACGTATGAAAACAAGTCTGAACCTTTTGTCGGTGGAAAAATCTGGGTTCTAGGTTACTATAAAGGTAAAAACCTTGTTCAACATTTTCAAGTCTACCTGGAAGCTGTTTTTCACACTTTTCTTTGTAGTTTATCATTTCTCAAAAGGTGTGAAGTTTGCAATGGAGCCGTCCACTCCAGAACGGGGCAGCACTTGTATGAATTAGAGATGCGGTTAAATAATTGAGGTGATGACACAGGGGACTGATGGTAAATGCTTCCACGTGGAAGACTCTGAGAACCAACAGAGTAACCTTCCCCTGAGCCCATGCAAAATTCATTGCACTGGCCAGTGCACAAGGACGAGCCACGACTAATTCTGCGCAAGTGGCTAATGCAAATATCCAGTCCGTCCCAACTAGAAAGTAAATCCTTAATTTTCATACGGCAAAGATGTAGACTCTTCTTAGGAAAATTGTATAGAAGAGGAACTCTTGTACTTCAATTCATGTTTCAGGCACTATCATGATGTAAATCAAAGACATTTCTAGTCATTAATCATACCGAAATCCCGTCATTTAGCTTGTTGGAAAAATGTGCATATCCACTATCTGTGCTGCACATTTATCCTCATGTTGGATTATGCTAGAATCTGAACCTGAAAGGCCAAGTACTACAAATGTGAAATCATTTTATGTTTCTGGGACAAGATCAAAAGAGTACACAGAGAAAGACTTCACATCTGTTACACTAATGTGATTTATTCCACCCTCAGCTTTACAAGCGTATAATCATACATTACCACAGGGAAGAAGGATGAAGGGATGTTAATGGGATAAAGCTCACAAAATAAGTATTGTGATGAGGACAATAGTAGCACAGTATTTGCTGCGCTTAGCTGTGACTAGAGTGTTAAAGTTGAACCAACCAGGTTGAAAAAGATGAGCAGAGATAACTGGCGATGCTTGTCTATCGCTATATAGATTTCCTGTAAAGAACGTCCACGCCGGCCACCATGTCAGATGGATGTGGCTGCATGCTCAAGTTCTGCAGCACCAATATATGCCATATGCAAAGGGCTCCCTGGCAGTGTAAGGGGATGCCAAACAGAGAGGTGGCTGCAGGCCATCTATAGCCAAAGGTCTGTGTGCGACTCAAGAGTTAAATGAGAAACAGTTTGTTTCTGCCTTTTCCGGCATGAAACGGAGGAGGTGTTCTCATCTGATCTGCATCGTCATTCGGAAGCTCAGGCTCCTAAACAGACACCCCTAATTCCACTGTGCCATGCTGCCTCGTGTGAGATGAGACATCTGTTGCCATGGTTTCCCCTCAGAGAATGCCAAATAAATCAATATGGAGCCCCTGACATAATTGGATTGTATCCCATAGTACAGGTGTGCAGTTATAAAGGCTGCTGTGTGTGTGTGTGTGTGTGTGTGTGTGTGTGTGTGTGTGTGTGTGTGTGTGTGTGTGTGTGTGTGTGTGT
>JBBPCS010000374.1:10164861-10176657 GCA_037974645.1 Hollardia meadi | reverse complement strand
TGTGTGTGTGTGTGTGTGTGTGTGTGTGTGTGTGTGTGTGTGTGTGTGTGTGTGTGTGTGTGTGTGTGTGTAATGTTACCACCTAAGCCATTAGTTTGGCACACTATAGAAATAATGATCACACATTGCACCTCTTCTTGTTTTTACATAACATACACTGTGTTAATATAAACGCCATATTTTGACTGGAGGGCAATATAAAGGGGCAATCTAAGTATTTATTTTCTATCATGCATAGTTATTGAGTGACTGCATCGTCTGCCACAGAGACAGGACACACACACACACACACACACACATTAAAATGATGACATAATGTGCTCTAAATATTGTCAGTACATAGCTTTTACTTTTTATTACTTTCTACTATTTTATTATCACAGACGATGCACACTGAACATCTGATACTGCAATCTGGTTGATGACACAACCTGACTGGCTTTTGTGCCAAAAACCGCAGCCAAAACCTACTTGCCTCCCACCTGCTCCTCTTTTTTTTTGGTTGCTGTAATCTCCCCTCACATGATGGGCAAACCATCACAGGCACCGATGAGCGGCACAGTTCCTCCCTTGCTCCTTCCCCTCACCACCTCCTCAGTGTGTGTCTGTGTGAGCCAGCCCTATCCTACCTCACAGTCAAACAGCAGGTGCAGCTGCCCGTCGATCCACTCCTCGATATCCAGCCTCCTCTGCAGGTCCTTACGATTGTATTTGACTGTCAGCTTGCCCAGCTTGCGGTGCGCTGGCTCCTCTGTTTTGTCCGCTGCCTGGAACATCACCCTGGACTGGGTGCTAGGCTCTGACGCCATAGCTGCCACGGCCTCAGGAGAACCACACCGTTTTCTCTCCCCCCCCCACACACACACACACAGACAGACCCACAGGCTCTGACACGTTCGTTTTGCAATCCCCTGCTCTATCTCTATCTCTGCTCTTCCTGTGGGCTGCTGTTCCCACGTGTATCTTCTGTTATCTTGTTGAGTGTTCGTGCTCTTCCTCTCTGTAACGCTGGCTCTGGTTCTCTGCCTGTCCTCTCTCTCTCTCTCTAAAGCTCACTGTCTTGCTCTCCTTCACTCCTCCTCTTGCAACACCCACTTAGCTGCACTATCAGGAGGATGGTAATGAGATATGCCTCTGTGCGTGCGTGCATTTGTGTGTGTGCACATGCACTTTATAGGGTGTGTGTTTGCTTTTTGCTCTCTTCCGCTATGTTATATAGTAGGTGGGAGAGTATAGGTCAATTACAGCTATAAAAACTAAAGGAAGGGTGGGAAGGTAGCCACAGTAATCATGGTGGGAATATTACTCTGACTGCAAATATGCCATTATGCCAGACAATATATGTCTTGATGGCGGTACAAAATATAGAAATAACTGTACTTTTATTCTTTTATCTCCGATCATATGAGTTGCCATCAGAAACACCTGCGTACCAACCCATATTTTCCTCATATTAACTCAGTAAGAGTATCTAATGTATTTATCTGCTCACAAAGTCAAAAGGGTTTGACATGCTAAGGTCTCTTCTGTTTACAACCACGTCCAACACAAGCTGGGTCCCCCTGACAGGTGAGCCAGGGTTCCTCTAGTGTGATAGCTGCCTTGTCCTTTATAACAGGCATTATCAGGTGTACGTTTAATAAGCCTTGAAGTCAAATTGGCATCCTCGGTTACGCACGCCCATAAATAATGGATGAATAGGAGGGCACTGTTTATGGCTGTTTATAAGTCAAATGTCAAGTCAAGTCTTGAAACCATCCATGTTTGTGGAGCCAAATGTCAACAGTGGCACATAACCCAAGGTCAAAAATTCATAGTTGTACCTCCCGGTGCCAAATTATTACAGGTGAGACAACAGAGACGAGGGAGTTGCAGAGTTTCCACAGATCCTATTACGATATGAATAATGGGGTTTAGATTTTTGTTTTGGCAGGGACTATCAATCAGCCGTAGCTGCGCGTGTTCACCCACTGATGCACCGTCTGTTACAAACATTGAATTATTGAGTGCCTCCAGCAGCTCACCTTTCCAGGCAAACAAATTCATTCATCTCATCTTATGCTGCTTGCTTCTGCATCGCCAGGTTGTCAAAAAAAAAAAAGGGTGGTGGGGGGGAGTGGAGACCTGTGAGGCCTTCCCACCTCGGGCTGGTCAGGTGACTCAGTCTATGTGGGAGAAAAAGGAAAGCAGGGACAGTAAATGACCTTAATGTTTCCTCCTCACTGTTGGATGAAGATGTAACGTCTCATTGCCGGGAAGCTGTACAGTTTGTTGAAACAACTTCTTTTTTCTTTTTTTTCCAAAACTCAATTATCCTCCCGTGGAATTATACTTCAGTTTAAACCACGAAACCAGTTCACCTATCTGCATAACTTGAGCAACCACTTCCTGCTTTGCCTCGTCAGAGTTGTTGATAACTTTATGAGTGGCTTCATGACTCATCACATCATGTAATTGGGTGACTCAATGCATGAATCATCTCACTGTTGTTGCAAAGAGAGGACTGTGGGGTCTGCGAATTTAAATAAGTCATCATGTTAATGATAATGCTGTATATGAGGAAGAATGAGCCAAAATACATGTTTTTCAATGCTTTTAGGAAAATAATAACTGCCCACTTTGCTGTTTCCTCGATTGTACATGAGCTGATGCTGCCACCTTCTGGATTCATCTGAGAGATTCACTTTCTCATAGGTTGTATATTGTTTGTATGATACAGCTCTGTCATATTTCCACCAGATTTTTTTACCTTCTTTTACTTCTGAGGGTTTTTTTATACTGTAAAATTACAAAATTGTGAAAGCTCACCCCTTCATACCCCTCTGACCTCATTAAACCTTACACCAAACCTTGGACATTACGGACTCCTGTCTGACTTTATGTATTCTTACGACGTCTTTGTAGGATTACTTTCATGGGGAAACCCATAATGACTAAATCGAAATCATGGTAGTTCTTTTCTCATTGTAGAAGTTGGTAAATTCCTCCCAATCCAGTTCCTAAAAACTTCCAATTTTAGAGGCACACCGATGGAGAGTTCTCTCAAAAGTTGCTAAACGGTAAACTGCGACCCATGTAGACACATTCATAATATTATAATTTCTTTTGACGTGATACATGCAAAACATAACCTAAGTAAGCTATTTATACAGCACTTCTCAAAATCAGCGCTCTTCACGGTTACAATTTGTAACTTATAAACGAGAGAAATTGAATTTCATACCACAGAAAAACGACAAAAAAAGAGCAGATAGGCTTACATAATCTGATCTACATTATCTGAATGTATGTCAGTGAAAAAGACGAAGTAGAAAATACCGCCAATAAATCCAAAAGAAGAAAAAGAAGAAGAAGGAAAAAAAGAAGAAGGAAAAAAAAATTGTGTGACAGCAGCTTACTCCATTAACGGACCCAGATCTCTGTCCTTGTTTTGTTTGGAGCCCCAGTCATGCAATCGCCAGAAGGGAGTGGCATCTCAGGAGTGGAATTTCACTTCCTGTATCTCTCAGGTGAGTCACCTGGGTTAATGTCGTCGATTGCTCAAGTTTTTGTCGACATCAATCGGGTACGGCCCCTGTGAGAGTTTCGGAGTTGTGACGGATCAGATTCATCCGGAGAGCCTTCGTGGAGGTTTTGAACCGTTTCTGGACGCACGGCAGGAAGTCAGGAGTTTATTGAAGGGCTGAAGTGAGAAGAAACAACCGGTTGTTTTGCCACTTTGCGGCCTAAACACTCCTGGAAGAAATCTTTCTAAAATAATAATAATAATAATAATAATAATAAGCGATATTTTTACTGTCTAGTGACTTTACTGTCGTTACAGGTGATTTCTTGGTTGTGTAAATATTTATTAAGACTTTTGAAAAATGAATCCGCTCCTTAAAGCACAATTGGGAGCGTCTGCGCTCCTGCTCCTGCTCTTACTACTAGACTCCACTCGTGGCCAGGAGTTTGGTGAGCAATGCTTAGAAAAGTTCAAGAAAGGTCGGGAGGATTTTATTCTCGATGCCGACGATTCGGTGAAAGACGGAGCGACGTTCATTTCGTCGCCGAAATTGGATCGGTACAGGGACTGCGTGAGCGCCTGCTGCAAAGAGCCGAAGTGCAACGTCGCCTTCATGGAGAGAGGAGCCGATGAGGGCTTGGTCAGCTCCTGCTTTCTCTTTGACTGTCTCTATAAGAAGAAATACGTGTGCCGCTTCGTCAGGAAGAACGGATACATTAATTATATCCTGGACACCGTCTATGAAAGTTATCTTACAGTGGATCTCCCCCCAGGTAAGACCAAAACAATTTTTTACCATTTTAAAAAATATGAATTTGCATTTTTGTGCTCCATGTGACGTTATAGATGCATATCACAGTGTGGGCCCTCTGTTGATAGTTATCTGTAATCTCAGTGTGGTTAGTCATAATTTTTGTTGTGTTTCTGTAGAACTGCCCACACAGTTTAAGGGCAGAAACCTTCAATTCAGCATGTTCACACATGTCTGGCCATTGTGGGCCCTGGTTTAGGTTTCGGTTTCTTCAGGTGTTCTAACTGTATTGGATCTGTAATTTTTTATACAAAAATACCTATACAACAATTACCGTAGCTCTTGTCTGCATGTGATGTACACTGACACCACGGTCTCTCTCAAGATGAATCTGACCGTACACCGGTGGCCGATGGAGGCCCGGACCGGGTGGTCCAGCCTCAGGACACAGTGACGCTGAACGGCATAGAGAGCAAAGATGACAATGGGATTGCATCCTACCAGTGGCAAATGCTCACTGGATACCCTTATGCTGTTATTGAGGTGGGTAAACGATGCGATTCAAAATTGATCTTGCCACAGTTCTACTGAGAGTCCAGTTTTGGGGAGATTTAGAAAAAAACCTCCTGAACTATTAGTAATCCTGTGTCTGTGTGTCTTTATGTTCCATGCCTTGTAGAAAACCACCTTTGACGACCAGATTATCGTTTCAAATCTGACATCTGGGGTGTACAAGTTCCAGCTGACGGTCACAGACACCATCGGCCAGTCAGACTCAACCAAGGTCACCATCCTGGTCCTTACTCCCGAGCAGTCTGAGCGTGAGTACCTAGAGCTGGCTGAAACCTCAGCGTGATCTTAACATTTCTACAGGATTTATCATTTTCAGCCTGTAGGCCACAAAGTTACAACACATCAGTGTCCCGCTAAAAACCTGGGTTGCAAATTAAATCTATTGTCCGAATTGTCAGCCGTAGTTTCTTTAGTTTCCCTGAGACTCATGGGGGGACATTTGGCAGCCGAAAAGGTTGGAGTTCCATTGGTAAACATGAGTCATGTTTCACTGTGTTTGTTGATATTTCCTTTGGCTCGTTCAGAGTCACCTGCCTTGTGTTTAATGTTGGGACATTGGTAAGAGAGGACAATGCCTTTTCGTCCTTAAATTTTACTCTTGTATTTAAATGATTGATATGTTGATATTTTTGCACATTTAAAGCTTAATATCTGAGTGGGTTGTGACTGGTGTGTTATTTTAATAAGCAGGTCTGTTGTGCAGCGTTTCTTTATTTGTTTTTGTTTGGGGGCGTGCAGGTTACAAGGAACTCAACCTATTGTTTGGCATTTGTCACAAGCGTGAGCCGTTCCATGTTATATGTGATCAAACCTGTCCAGGCATGCTCGCCTAATTCCTGTGGACTGAGTGACGAAATCAAGCATCGAGATGGAGAGATGAAGGCTCACGTTAGAACGTCAGAACACAAAACCAGATTTGGCTCCTTTTTTAAACGGGAAGACTGGTGTGAAATATAGAACACAGGTTTGTTAAATGCCAAATGCTGTCCCTGGTGTCATGTGAGCTTCCTTTGAGACAGACACACAGAAAGCCACAGTGAAGCTCTCTTCAAGCTGCGCGCTTGCGTTTGGAGCGGAAGTGAGTGCGGCCGGTGTGTTTTTTACTGCTCCCCTGCTCCCACCCCAATCTCTCCACCCCCGACTCAATGAAACCTGTCAGTCTGGTTTCAGCTTAAGTTACACAAGCAACAACACTTTTGGATCCTCTTGATTGAAAGTGATTATAAGTAAGCTTTCTTTTGCTCGTGGCTACATTTGAAGGTTGATGGTTTATTGTAGACTAAAGAACACGAAATAATTTTTAACCATTCTGTGGCACGGTTACTTATTAACAGCTTGTGTCCTGAATAGTGTTAGGAATTTGTTTCAGTGGAATGGGCATGGCAGTGACTCTACATGTCAATGCTGCCACATTTACACCACAATAATCAATGGATTGAATTGCAAGTGAACCCATTGTGATATGAAAACATGAGAGGTGGAGCTTACAGTTCCCTGTGTAGTGTTGCAGTCAGACACTTCTTGGTAATGTCTTGAAACAGCCGTGCTGTACATGAGTGCTCTGATGATGCTAAGAATACGTATCATCAACCACCTTCAGACAATCTCCTTCTCTCTCCCCATTGTCTATGGAAACACACCACGTCCTTCTCTCAGTTGCATTTCCCTATGCAGAACAAACCTCATGTGCGATTATGTGTCTGTCTACTCACGAGACCGACACAGAAAGTAGGACAAACTGCAAAAAAAAATCCCACCACATCTGGTATCAGAAATGAGACAAAACTATTAAGGGTTAGTGAAACTGGTTTATGGATTTGAAGCAACAAATGTTACATTGTTAAGGGGTGAGTGAGGTCATCTGGTACACATTTAATCAGTGTTTTCCAGCCTTTGGAGTGATGACTTCTGAGGAAGATTTGTAAATTTGTAACTACATTTTACCATTGGAAATTCTTGGTGAGAGTGCCACTTCTCCCTTCACTGTACTGTATTTGTTGCACCACTCATTAATATAATATAATAAAATCATTAACTCTCAAACTTGGACTTCTCACAGCAGAGGCAGCACTTACAAATTCATATACTCTTGCCCTACTCTCGTGATAATATTACTAGTGCAATTTGATATGTATAATACTGCTATGAAGTAACCACACATTTTCAGGGAGTAAGTCGCTTTGACTTACTATTTATCTTACTCACGACTTGTTAATCAAACGTAATCCTTTATTTTGTGTCCCACCAGACCACTGCATGGCTCCAAAGAAGATTGGGCCGTGCCGCGGTTCCTTCCCTCGCTGGCATTACAATGCTGCCTCAGAGAAGTGTGAGGGGTTCATATTTGGGGGCTGCAGGGAGAATCTCAACAACTATCTCTCCAAGGATGAGTGCACCAACGCCTGCTATAGCTCAGGTATTTGTTCTTTGCTATTATTCTACTATTCTTTTCATTTTTTTTGTAGCGTGTGTGTATGTATACACACTTTTAATTGAAGGGTTTGTTACAAACATAAGTCAACAGAGTGACTTGAAATATTGAGGTTGCATGTAACATTTGTGGCTATATAATGCACCTTTTCCTGGCTGCATACATTTTTTTTTAGTTTGTTGAAAAATGTTGCATCATGGTGAATATTGGTGTGGGCTATGTGCTGCTTTCAGCATTATCTCAGTGCGGTAGCAGCTTGCATTGCCATCTTCCACAGTTTCTTTTTGATACTACTACTGAGGGTTGCCATTGTCACATATGTTCAAATTGAACTCATGGTGGCTTTAATATCGTCAGCGGTTATCTCTTTTATTCAGAGAAGACGGAAAGTGGCCAGTGAAACATTAGCAGAAATACCTGGAATGGCAACAATAAAAATGATTTCTTTCTTGTCGAGATTTAGACAGTAAATGTGATGCTACAGCTTGGTAACTGTTAGCTTAGCTTAGCATAAAGACTGATAACGGGGTCACAGCGAGCCTGGCTCTGTCTGAAGGTAAGAAAATGTCCCTGAAAATGGCCAGTGACTTGCTGGAGTCTCCACTAGTTGCCTGGGAAACAATACGTTTGCCTGGCAAACATGTCGGTTTCACTCATTGATTGATTGAATATTAATCCAATATTGTTGTTTTTCTTTCAGACAAAAGTGGTATATCAGGCAGAGGTTTGCCAATTCCTGAGGCTCAAGGTAGGCGAATTATATGTTTTTTACCTTCTAAAATAATTTCCTCTATATCGTCATAACTTTTTTGAACAAGTAGATGAGAACAAGTCCTTAGTTAAAAGAAACATTGCCCTCCTTTCTATAGTTTAAGGTATATGCTAACTACTGTGAACATAGGCTTATAGACAGACCTGCCAACAGAAATGGCTGGGCCCTGAAAAGGTCCAGTGAATGAGCCCTTCCAATGCAAACCTACATAAACACATGCAGATTGTCTTGGCTATTATCAACATCACACAACCTCTTGGCTAGTAACGTTACCCCCTGGCTATCGTTCACCTCTGTCTGCTGTTTGGTGCTGAGCAGGTAGTGTGGTTGTTTTTTTAGAGCCGTCTGCTGTGAAACAATGAAAACAATGCTGTGAGAGTGAACCAAAGAAGTGAAGTTGCGGGCCGGACTGCTAAACAATGACCTGAAATTCGCTATAAAGCTCTGTAAAGCTGAGGAGAGCTGTCCTACGTGATATTTCTCTGGACGTTCTTCACTACGAGACCCATTTAACATTGTTTTCACACTTATTTGATACATAGTTATTATGAAATCAGTATCAATAAAGCCACTTTTTATTCCCCCAAATCTTTTTAATGAGTTTTCTGCACACATGACATTCAGTACAGCAATTTGCAGGACATGGCAAGGTGTCTGTAGAAAAAACAAAAAAATATATGGAAGGATTTCAGAAATCCTTTCGGTGAGAATGTTGTCCAGGTGTATGCATTGGAGAACTTCCTGTATCCACCTTGTGCGAGGTATGTTTCCATTTTAAGAAGCGTCTGCAATGTAGCCGCTTTAAAGCAACAGTTGTGGTGCAGTGAAACTGACCATTTCCTCTTGTGTTTGTGTGCCACAGGTGAAAAATGTGGAGCTCCATGTACCTCAGAGCAATTTACCTGTGCAAACGGCTGCTGTTTGGATCCAGGGCTGGAGTGCGACTCAACCCCACAATGTAGCGACGGCTCAGATGAGCAGAAATGCGAGGACTGTAAGCAGTGACAATGCAAATTAGGCTTTGTTTTTCATACATGCTCATGGGATTAGAAGTGCAGCTATAATATGACACTGATGAAATGTTTCCTTCAAAGACATGCTAACTTGAATTATGTTCTCTGTGCCTATTAGTGAACAACAAGTTTGAAATTCTGCTGCAGATTCCAGTGAATGAACAAAAAGGTGATTAGAAGTTTTTATCTTTTTTTTCTTTGTTGATTCTTTGTTGATTTGTGCTCTGTAAGGTTTGAGACATGATGATTGTTGTCACTTTGATTTTATTGTAATTCTAAACATACTCTTCATCTGTTAATACTAATTACAATCTCACCACACCCGCTCATTTATTGACATTTACAGTGCGTTGCACGGAGTTACCTGACACGGGAAGCTGCAGGGACAGTCTCACAAAGTGGTACTACAACCCCATCAAGCAGGAATGCTCACGTTTCAACTACGGTGGCTGCCAAGGAACTGAGAACAGATTTGATTCTGAGGAGTCCTGTATGAAATTTTGCCGTGGTGTAACAGGTTGGTTGTTATTAACGTCATGTGGGCATTATATGTATCTTTGCATCCTGGTACACACAATCTTTCACACAGCCACACTGGTGAGAAATTCATCATTTTCCCCATACTCATCTTCCCACCAGTCCGTTTCCACTGGAATTTTTTGTGGTATTTTATGTTTGGTTGATGAAATGTTTTTGTTTGAGTCTGCATTGTTGTCTACTTTATCTTGCCAACACTTGCTACTCCATCAGGCTGTTTTTCTAAGTATTACTCCGGTGAGGGGGAGCAGTTGGCAACTCTGACTAAATAAAAAAAATGACATGTAAATATGAACTCTGAATTAATAATTTCTCAGGAAGTTGTGCAACTTTGTTAGTGGTAAAACTGGTATAAAATTCTACAACGTTTTTAAAATGTGTGTGAAGTGGAAAAAAACTACTTGTATTTTTCAGTGATGTTGCTCCAAGTAGATGACATGACAAAGGAAATGTACAAATGTGATGAGACATTAATACTTTAAACTGCTTTAATCAATGGAATTTTTATATATTATAAATAGAACAAATGACTATGTGTCATGGGAATGGAGTCGATATAGAGTACAGATCAATGTTTACTGAACTCTTTTCATGTTTTGTATATGTCATGTAACACATACAAATTCTAAAACTATACTGTGTCTTTTTCTTTATTTCAGAAAAGGATGTATTTGCAAGAAATGGAGAGTTTGAACGCAGTGTGTCAGAAAGCCAGACAGGTACATTACCGTTCATTTACCTGAAAAAAAAGAAATTAAAAACCTACCTAAATGCAGCTCCATCAGCTTTGACTTCCAGTTGCTTTCCTGTTCAGTATTTTTTTTTTTGATCAGCTTTCTCAGTCTTTCATGTAGTGTCTCCTCCAGGTTAACTTTTAAAAATGTCTTTTGATTAATTTAACAGGTATCATAGCTATAGCCACCCTCTTGGCCCTAGCTATCCTCATCCTACTAGGCATCCTGTTGTACTGCCTTGTGAAACTAAAGAGGAAGTCTTCGCAACACCAGCGTGTGCCTGTCAACACTGTCCCGGTAACCTTGGAGGACAGAGATCGCCTGGTCTACAACAGCACCACCAAGCCCATCTGACCCCTCAGCCCTCACCTTTGACCCCTCTCCCGGTGGTGAATGACACTGCTGTCCAGAGCTGTGTCCCACCACTGAATAAACTCAAACAACGTCCATTGACTACGTTTGAATGCTGAAGGGGGTTCCGTTTTTTAATTTGTCCTCATATGGATGTATTTTTGTAAGGGATGTGTAGAAGGCAGAACGTCTTCAATAAATAAATGTGATGTCTATTGTTTTGACTTTTAGCTTGTTTTTAATGTGGCTGGATATCAGTTTATACTCAGGATAAAAAGGGAAAGATTTTCATTGGTGCGGAGGTTGATTACCACCGGATATCATATTTTCTGCTGCGTTGTGCCTGCTTCCTTTAAATGATCTCTTATTTGTCAGTGAACAGATATTTTTTTTGAAATATAGCTAACTTTAATGTCGGACCCTTAATTGCCAGTCGGTCCACAGTGGTCTGTTACGTCAAAGTAAGAGTCTAGATTCCTCTGGGAAATTTTGTGGATATGTAAGGTTATATGGTGATCCCTTCAAATTCCTGAAGTCCTGCCACACCAGCTCCTTCACTCTGTAAGATTTATTTTTATCCTGTTCATTCACCATTGTTACATTGGATTACCCATAGAAGCTTTATGTTGTACATAATCTCGAGAAATATTTTACATGAGAAGGTTATTTTGTCACTGATTGTTCAAAAGTGTTTTTAGAACAAGCGTAATGTATTCATTAAATAGTGCTTATGGTACCTTATAAAGCAACCTTGTTGTTGAATATTCAACATTTTAAACTTTGTGCATTATAACCTGATATAGGTTTCTCTGCAGTATCATGATGTTTATAGTAAATAAAAATATGAACTCGAGGCATTTGGGAGTGTTTTTGTCTTTACAAAACTTACCAACTTGTTTGAACATGTTTGAGTGAGTTTTTTTGAAGTTGTTATTGAGTTCAGTGCGATTGTATACCCAGCTGCACTAATGTCTTGCGTTATGGGACAAAGGCCCACATTGGTTTTGCTGCTAAGTGAAATGACTGTACAGTGGGTAAAATAAGTATTGAATACGTCACCATTTTTCTCAGTAAATATATTTCTAAAGATGCTATTGACATGAAATTTTCACCAGATGTCGGTAACAAC
>JBBPCS010000374.1:10136796-10164761 GCA_037974645.1 Hollardia meadi | reverse complement strand
TTGGGTTGTTACCGACATCTGGTGAAAATTTCATGTCAATAGCACCTTTAGAAATATATTTACTGAGAAAAATGGTGGCGTGTTCAATACTTATTTTACCCACTGTATTTCATTGCGAACACTGTCTGCTGACAAGACATTTAACTATTCACAAGATTGTGTTCCCTCAAATGCAGTTTCAATTTATGTCCACTTTTAAAATGTAATTATGCAATATTCTCATGTCTCGTAGTACACTGGTTACTAGTATACAATATTTAGTGACTTATTTTTGTTTTAACAGGGTTTTTTTTTAAAGAGTATTTATGTATACTATGTGCATGTTCTTTTACTTTCTTTTGCTCTTCTTACTCTTTAGTTTCGCTTTGTGGGATCACGAAAGTTTTTCATATCTTAATCATAGATTCATTTAAATAGTAGTTTGGGCAAGTACATTTGCATTCAAAAATTCAACCAAAAGGTGATACGTGCCTCCGAGTTGAACACAGCTTAATTTTATTTTATAGCAAAGTATTGTTCAACCTCCTCATAGCGCCATATAATTGCAGGTTGTCATTTTAACTTGAGGGTATACTTCAGGAGTTTCAGGAACAGCTTTTCCAGTATAGAGATCTTTTAAAGCCACCATACGACACATTAACACCTTTTTACTGGGACTTTATTTAATGTGGTTTATTGGTTAATCACTATATCCACTTTGCCACATGTGAAAGAAAGAATATAAAAAGACCACTGCAACAGTCTATATTGTCTTACATATCTTGCATTCAAACTGCGGTAACTTTATGTTAAGCTTCAGATACAGTGACATCTAGTGGCGTTTAGATGATCTCTACAGGACACAGTAACAAGGTGAATTTGCAGTTTGAAGTGCAGCCTGATGAACACAACAATGGGGTCTAAGAGACCACATGAGTTTCTTCCAGACTACACAAGTGATCCATTGATATAATGTTTTACAATAATATAAGATCAGACCTATACAATATACAAAGTTTTATTATCTCTAAATAAACAATAGTCCAGACTTTTTTCTGAAATCTTTGAGAAGCCAGTTACTGATATTTATCAAATATTGATCAGATAAATGGAATCACATTGTCATCAGTCACTGAATTATATGATAGCATATGCGTGAAAACCATCTTGGAAACGTTCAAGTTTCAGGCACTGTTTGAGGCATTATCCTTTTTTACCAGCAGATGACGACGTTGCTTTATGAGATATTCAGCTCAACTCAATCTGATGAGTATGGGCTGCACATTTTTTATTCAGATTTTTTTTTTGTCTTATTCAGAATAATTTGGACAGCGCGTCTCTTGCTTAGTAACATAGTAAGGCTCTAAAGCTGCACACAGTGCTGGAGTAAGTTAATTGTATAAAACCTTTGTATAAAGGACATTACGAACTGCATTTTCACGTTCACAATATGCTGGACGACTTTTCTTTCAGTAAAGTAGTCCAGCATATTGTTTTCTTCACAGCCCGTATGGTGTGAAGGCAGGGAGGGGGTTGTGCAAAGCGCCCCTCTCTATTTAATCAGCCAGACATAAATTAGCAACCACCCAATTGATTCTGAAGCCATCCTTTGTGAGTCCCCCAGTCTACTGACCTGACCGTCATAAATGTAATTGGCATTATGTTATTTCACAAGCCTTATATATATGCCACGACCACGAATGGCAGTAAAAAAAATACTTTAAGAGGGAAAATAGTATTATTGTCTACCCCCTTTTAAACTATCTCACACTGTCAGAACTGAACAAACTATGTAAGCCAGATGTTAAAGATGTGGGAACACCACTGAGACTCACCAAACAGACACTCGTGTCAAAAACAGGCGGCCCTTTGTTACATTCACTTGCTCCTCGTAAATTAGAGCACTTAAGACCGGTGGCCTCTAATAGATTGTTTTTTTGTTTGTTTTTTACCCAAAAAACAACCTTTTTAAAAATAAATAAATAAATACGAATTTAATTTTAATGTCTTTATTTTGGGGTACCAATTTATGTGTGTTTTTTTTTTAGAAGTAACAACCGTGAACAAAACAACAAAATACATCCATCCAATATGATTTATTCACTTATAAGGTGTAGCAACAGCAAATTGCGATAAAATAGATTATTTCAACCAGTCGTAATTAGCCACAACTGAAGGAGATTCGCAATCTATTAGAGGTCACTTGTGTTCGCCAACAATTTGCAGTTGCTATATTTCCGACAGAGCATGAATGCAGCATCAGTTCTTCGCAGTTCAAAGATGCAGCAGTGTTTGGAGTAGGACGCAGTGCGAGCCGATGAACTGCGCTGGGATGTGTTTGTCCCTGAGCGGCTTTTAACATGTGAAAAGAAGAAACTATCTAACGGAGTAACTTTGAGATTTTCATCAAGAAACTACGGAGAGAAGTTTTACTGAGGGAAATAATCTTTGGAAGGAAAGAAGTTGCCGAATTCGGTACGTGAACAGCTTTTGACAACTTCAAATCTTAGCTAACTCACCGTTGGCTGCGATGCCAGTTAAGCTAACTTACTTGTCAAAAGGGGTTATCTTCTGTCGATATTGATAGTGTGACATTAATAATCTTTTCAGACGCGTCTTTAATTGACGTTTAAAAAAAGAACAAGTTATTGGGTTGACCAGAGAAACATTGCTCAATTTCAGCAAAATAAACAAATTAAACCGCAACAGAGTGTGAAAGTGAATACAGCCAAGACTCCGCTTTAGACTTAATGCACTCATGTAAAGCACAACACATTCCTAATGACATTGCTTACAGATATTGCTATAGATTTTAGGTGCATTTTTGCTTCCTGTAATTCCATAACCTCCAAGCTATACGCTCCGGAGGGTGCTGGAGTTTCAGTCAGATAAGAAATGTTTGTCTATGAAGCAAAACACTCTCAGTTGAGGGAACTTTGATCAGCTGCTGGAGTCTGTATTTTTTGGGGTATGAGATTTCCCCACTGAAACATCGCTGTCATATGACTTGCGAGACAAACTAACCTCCATGCTGCTTTTGAATCACTTCCTCTTTCCCTGCATCCCATTCCCACCCCCTGTGGTGCCAATGTTGGCCCCAGCAAACCTAATAGTTTTTTTCTAATGAGCACCCCAGTGAGACACAGTCAGGCTTTAAATGCAGGCTGTTCATAGGTCAATGACTTCCCCCACCAGCTGTTGAAGAACAATGGGACAAAATCAATCAGTTACCAATGAAAAGTTCCATTTTCTACTCCTTTGACCTCACTTGACCTATCAGACAATAACTTCTCAACTTCATTTCAGATAAATGTTGCCTCATTGTGATAAACAGCTTTCTCTTCCAGGTGGTCCAGACAGGAAACTGCCCAAGTGTATCTTGGATCTCAGAATTGGCCCTTTATTCCTTCTTCCTAAGTCTTGGTATGCTGCAGCTGTGATAAAATTACCAGAGCTGCAGAACGCGAGGGTGGTTTCATCTATATGAAGACCTTATAACTTCAAAAAGTGTCTGGGCTTTTCATCAGCCACCTTCTCTAGTAGTTCACCGCTGGATCTCATGAGACCATAAAGTTCCAGCTTTT
The DNA here is from genome assembly GCA_037974645.1 of Hollardia meadi. Lineage (NCBI taxonomy): Eukaryota > Metazoa > Chordata > Actinopteri > Tetraodontiformes > Triacanthodidae > Hollardia > Hollardia meadi. The sequence goes on along the minus strand of JBBPCS010000374.1, from coordinate 10,161,198 downwards.
GCAAGTTCCAGCTGGGATTACACTGTGAGAGTTAAAGGTCGACTCTAAACGAGACCTGACAACTTTGTGTTTTTAAGCGAAGAGTGTGTGCCATAAGTCTGGCATTCCAGACACCCAAGAGAGGTCAGACTGTTTATTTTTTGTTGTTATGATGTTGAAAAGCCCCCATGAAGGCATGAGCGAGCTGCTTGCCTGAATATGTGGTGTAATGCACCTTTAAGTAGGCACACTCCAATTCTATTTGAAGAGCTACCGTCTAATTTTACACAGCAGCCTTCTACTCTCCCTTCAAACACTCAGGACATTATGGTGGACTACTTACCTGACTATTTTCTACTGGTGTCTATCATTTATAATGTTAAAGAGCTGGAAGTCTTCACTTATCATTTGCCAATTAAGATGGCACTTGCCAACTTCATTTGCCAGGTATGCATTCTGTGGTTAAATGTCATTGATGGGCGAGGTGAAAATTGCAATGTCTCCCTTTTGCAGTACAGCAGGGAATGATTATTCTCCCATTAGGGGCTATTTTGGCCAGAGTGGGCGTGCAACATATGGTCAAAATTCCTCCCGGTGCCCTGTGGGTGTTCATTGGGATGGATCACTTATCCCTGCATCTAAGTAGCATGCTCTAAAATGCAGTGAACTAAAATAAGAGGTTCATATGTTGTGTTTGTGTGTGGGAAGTCACGGGGTGGGCAGCGCTTTTGTGGAAGCTGTGAATTTGATTGAGATGAAGAGGGAGCGTAAGGGTTTATTGTTTTCCCCAGTGAATGAAAAGCTGTTAGTCTCTTAAGGCCTGTGTGTCAGGGGACAAACTGCAGGAGTAATGTGGGAAAGAGGGCACTCACAGAAAGGCTGTTTGTCAGGGGATATTTTCTGCTGGGGTAGACAAGGTTAGAGGGAGAGAGAGGGGGTCTTGCAAGATAAACATGGCACCAATGCTGAAATAATAAAGACTCCGTCTCTGTTAGCCTGGAGGACTGTGGACCTCTGCCTTCCATGCCAGGTTTGATTTTTATTTATTCTGTACGTAAACAACAATCCTGACGTATGGTGTCTCAAAGAAACCTGCACCACCATGTCTGACTAGAGACATCCCAGGGGCTTTTATGTCATACTTCCAGATTCCCGCAGGCTTTTTTGGGACAAACGGTGAATGCAGCGTGATGCGGTAGGTCCCCGACTGTGAGAGAGAGAAGTGCAGTAGGAATTCTGTGGGCTATTAATACCTTCTCCTCCCATCAAATGTTTGAGCTGTTAATCGGTGCACAAAAGGCTGATTAAGTTCTTTTTTTTAATTCAGATGCTAACTCTAAACTGTATGTAATCAGCAGGGATGACAATATGTATTGGACCAATAAATTATCAGCCAGATAAGAGTACGCTATTGTCGTGCTCATGACGTCAAACTCCTGCTCCTATAGGTAGAGCCAAACATGTTGATGCTGATTGTGGATGGGTTTTTTTTTTACAGTTTCAGAGAAACTACATCTTAGCCTTTCTTATTCTCAGGTGTGCATAAACTACAGGTTATGAACTTCTTTTTAAAATACAAAAATGTGAAATTATCTTTTCAGTATTGGCCATGAGAAGCAGGTAATTATCAGTAAGGACTGAAAAAAATCCACATCGTGCACCGTTAGTTGTAAGCATCATAATTAGGGGACAGCTTGTGGATGAAAGTTTTCTTTGGAGACTCTGCAGTTAGAACAGCACATCAGGATTTACATGTAAACGCAGTCCATTCATTGGTAGTAATCTCAGCATCCAGAAGGACTATTTTTAGTTCAACTTGATGTCACTTCATCACTGACTTGTCTGTGCCCCCGGTAACCCTTCCTGAAGAGACAGAGAATGTGGCATGTCTCCCTAAACGCAGAAGTCTTGTTTTTCTTTGGCTTCCTCTGTGGACACGCTGATTGGTTTCACTTCTCTCATAACCTTGACAGGCTGTCAGTGGTGAGAAATGCTCCAGATAGTCATCACCCCCTGAGGACCCTGTTTTCCTCTAACATGTTAGGCTCGAGGTCTTGGTTCAAGGTATGTTTGTCTGTGAGTGTTATCTTGGAGTGAGGCTTTTAACACATATATGGTGATGACTCAGAATAAATTTTCTCTCTATGTACATGAGCGCTGTATCTTCCCAGCATCTGTCCCCCCCTAATCATCTGTTTGTTGTGTTTTAAAGAAAGGAATTCAGGCTTTGACTGCCTGGATCAGTGTAAAGCCTGGTGATTAGAGGAACAAGGAAGTTTATCAGCCCATCTGAAGAAGCGATCCATTGCAGTACTTTCTTTTAATAACCATCAGATTGGCCCTTGTAGCATCTGTCTTCAATTAAGGGGCAAGTTGCAGATTCCCATGCGGGAGGTTCATGCTGTGGGTAATTCAGTCATCAGCTGTGGGAACCAAATGCTCTCCATTTGTGCAAAATGGCAGCTAGTTCAAGCACAGGTGGTCAGCCAGCTTGGCATGAATGTTGGCCTGTGTGTAGTGTTTTCTTTAGAATTTGAAATTTGTCGGTGCCCCCTCCCTAAGAAAACAACGATATGTCAGCAAACGAGAGGTGAGAGGTAATGAGTTACGATTGTTCAATTCTGTCCAGATGTGTTAACATTGTGGGTTACACTGCTTTGCCATATCCTGAGGATATTATCCAACATTTTCACTTTCTCCATCCAGACCATTTTCTACACCTACTGACAGCCTTTGATAAGATGTTGGAAAGACATATGTAAGACCCAGATGTCTACAGTACAGGTTTTGAACCTATTATTCTAGCCTCTCATTGACCAACAACAGATTAGCATAGTTTTGGTCTGGTCATTAAGTGGGGTTAGCTCATAGGTCATGGTCGGTGGGATTATCAGAGGATTTTATTAGTTTGCTGTTCACTGAGACAAGTTCAAAGCCTGCCTCTCGACATGAATACTACTCGTGCAGGCTACGCAAACTAACCCACCACTTGAAAATCAATTGGCCAAGCTAGGTGAAGGGCTGTTTGAGGAGGCTTCATTCTTCAAGAATGCCATTGTAGCAGCACTGCATTGACTGAGCATAAATCTGCTTGTCTTATAGCATTAGTCCCTCAAAGATGCAACAAGATTATTGATTTCAGTCAGGCCCATGTTGATGGCAAGCCACACCAGATTAAAATGCTGGTGTTGGCTGGATTGGTCAGTTTTTATTCATTTATTGTTTACAGACACTTTGGACATTGTTTAGATAATATTAGCCTCTATTGTCAAGAGTAAAAAAAATATCCCCAAAAGTGTAGAATGAACACAAAGAATTTTTGCCAATTTGTGATTTTTATCGAAATATTTTCTAACCTGAATATGTTCATCACAGTTACATCAATGTTTCTCACCAAATTTCATTGTGTGTATTCTTGAGGCCTAGCAAGCATGCTGAATGGATTTTCTTCCCTTTGAAACATTAACAATGCTGATTTTCAGTTATGTCCTTATTTATTTTCATCATTTAACACAATGTAAAGACAGAGTACAGAGAAATTAAAGGTAGGATAATATTAATAGCGACTAATAAAAAAAATGATTTGGAATAAATAAAAAAACAAAAATTTAAACCACTAAAATGAATGCGTATCCCATTACCATGTGCCTGTGTGCATGTATGTATGGTCTTGTGCATCATGACATACAAATGGGGGCCTACTCGTAAAAACAGTACTGCTAATTGTTACAATCTCCACAGGGTATCATTTCAATAAATAAGTCAAACAGTTGGATTGAAATTTAAAAAAAGAACACACATTTCATTTTGATAGCATGGATAAGATTTGTTTCCCTATTCAATGTTTTGTGCTTTGCTGTAGAATGAACACAAATTAATAGTGTTATGGCTGCTGACCTTATTGTTGCTGACCTCTGCTTGAGTGCAGGCTGCAGCTGCAGGGACCCTACAGTGAAGCAGTGATCTTAATGTTTGGAGCCAGCTCTGTGATTTTTCTCCTTGCATTCCTGCACATCTTAATTGGCAAAACTCCTGGCAGTGGCCTGGGTTAGGCCTCGGCTGGCCGGGCTGTCAGCTCGGCACAGTGGCCAGTAAACGCACTAGGAACAATGCCCATCCCTAATCCCCGAAGAATTCCCGCTCCTCTGATCTAGCTGGCCCAAGAATGTGATGTTAAAAAGGCCGGAGGCTCACCAAGAATCACAGTGAGACAAGTTCTCATGCACAGTCTTCCATGTTAATTTGTTGTAAGGAGCCAGAGAGGCAGTGATGTGAAAAACTGGCAGCACAGTGGCTCTGAGAGGACACACCTCAACATTAACAGCACCACAGCCTGGCATGAGTGATTAGAAAAATACATGCCACCACGGATAAACCTGTAATCTCATGGGACAGATACACTGATGATGACATAACTTGTTTTGATGTGACATGAATTTATTTGTAACACTTACAGTTCTCATAACATTATTTTGCAGATGCTGAATCCTTTAAATGTACATTCATGTTAAGTTAGAATGTTGTCATTCCCCCCTCCTGCCCTTTCCCTACTGATTAGCATGAGCTCATATCACAGTTTCCTCTACTGTGCATACCTCAGCTCCAGCTTTGCTATACAGTATATTAGTAAGCGGCTGGCATGAGCAAATGCAGAGCAGTGAGCAGGGGAATGGGAAGAATTTCCTTTTTAAGGCCTGAATACACTGAAGCTGCTTTGCCTTCAGTGAGCTAGACCAGTAGAGAGAGCATGGCTCGCGTCTTGACAAAAGGAATAAAAACTTAAAAAGACTAATATAAAGTAAATGTTTTCTTTAATGAGAACCTACCAAGAATGGCAAACATTTCCATCCTGCAAGTATTGTCACCCCTGACACCACACCTTGATTGTGTTTGAGCCTTCATCTTTTGTTTTGTCAGATCCAGAGGCCTGGGTGCCATGCCAGAGGGGTCCCATTCTGCTCTCCACCAGGGCCCAATGGGGGAAGGTAAGACAAATGCAATTACATTAATTTTGCCCCAGTAATTGCTGCCTCTGAATTGACCAGTCCTATAACACGACATTTTAATAAGTAATTCCTAATGGTACATCTGGTTACCCAGGACAGCGTACTAACATAAGACAGAAGTACAGCAGAGGTGAATGGAAAAATGCTTGAAATGGAAGAATAGAGGAAGCAAGCTTTGAGAGGCAGAGTTGAGAGAGCAATGAACTTCCCTCCTACAGTCCAGACTCGCAGAGAGGCTCTTTGTGTGGCTGTGGAGCTCCGCCAAACCCCTTTCATACAGCTGAAACCCCTGAACACTCGCACATCCAACCAGAACGTGTCAGAATCACAGACAGCCAAGATGGTTGGTGCAGCCAGCGGTGCTGACCTTGTATGCTGTGGACCACTCAAATTACATATTATTTTAGTGTTCATTATCTTTAGTTGCAGAGCTGCCGCGTTGACACAGGGCCTCTTTGTATCTGTTTGCCTGCTCTGTCACTCAACCCCCTCACCACCCCCCACACCTCCACTCTTCTCCACTGAACACATTTGGCACTGGGCTTCCACTTCTGCTGAAGAATACCAGTGTGTCAATGGTTCCCTTTTTGTTCTGCGCCTGTCCCTTTGGTTCAGCTTTGGCCAGAAGAGGCTATTGGCTTGGGGAGACGTGTGCCGCCCTCCATGAAAATTTGTGTCTCTTTCCTCAAAAGGCCACACTGCACCGACTCACAGCTCATTCTGCGGCTAAGATATCCAGTGTGAAATCACCTTGGCATGACAGAACACCCACTTGCAGTTGAAACATTTTCAGATTGATTGGGTTTGTGTGCCAGTTGGAGTTAAAGCGTGACTGCCCTTGCTCCCCTTCTGTGGATTGATGGGCAGTAATTAAGGGGCAGGGCTGTTGGTAATGAGCTGTGATGTGATGATTGGATGTGGTTAACAGATAGGAGGAATGCACATAGTGAAAGGAAGCCTTCTTGTCTGGTCAAGATAAACAATAAAGAGCTTTTGGTGACCATCCAGCTTCAATTCTCCTGAATAGGCAAAGAGTTTTGATGTAAAAAGAAGCTGTGTTGATAATTTTCACCACTAGCAGGCTTTGGTGGGCACCTTGCATTATCTGACAAAACCAGTATAAAGAAACATATTTCAGCTCTGCCCCAGATGTACCCAGATGTTCTTCTCAGCTGTTGAAACTTTTTTTTGTTGTTGTTCTGCACTTTGAATGCCCTTTTCCAGAAGAATTAGATGACAGGAACCTACATAAGACCCCTCATAATTTCCACCTAAGCTAAGCTTTCTTCACCATGGTGGAATGTGAACCAGCATGATTACAATCCTTGTATACCACATGTGAAATATATCAGATTAAAAAGCTTATGCCCATCTAGCCTGTCAGTCCAATGCCAGTGGCTCAGCCAGGCTTCAACAGACCTGAGGCAGCATGCAGCATCTCTTTCAAAGATAAGGGTTCCCTCTGACCTACTTAACCCCATGCAGGAATGTAGCTGTGTGCGCAGAACATACAGCTTTAAAGGGGTTTGGAGGGGCGGATGGATCATCTCCATTCACTGCAGCTTTTCCAGACCAGTGGGCATAGGGTTGTGGACATAGATATATGATGGCAGGGATGGCTGCACCTCTGAGTGGGCTTGTCAGTGGAGCTCCTGGACTGGAACTCTTTCTCTGCTTAATTGCCTGTAGCATTAATCACAGTCCGCCTCAGGTGAGCCTGCACCAACTCCTGTTTTTGAACTGACACTCTCTGAAACTCCCAGACAACCCCCTATCCTGCACGTCCATGATATCTTACTAGTGTTGCATAAGTTGTAAATCCTTATATAACATAGCTACCATTGTAATAGAATTCTACATTCGCTGTATTTCATTCCATTGTTTGGCTCAGACTCCCATCGTCCTTACAAAAGAATTTATTTCAATGTAAATGATTTTACAGCCTCCTACAATGACATTCCTCCTGTAGAGCTCTTCCGCTGGATTACCCACATTAGTCAGGCTCCCTGCTTCGGGTGTTTCTGTTAGGTGGCCTCTTAGAAACTCATTTGAATCAATAAAACTCTATATGAGCTGCCTCCATAACATTTAACATTTAGCTGGCGCTTTGTAATCAGGCATGCGTTGCATCAGAATATATTAGTGGCATGGAAGACATGACTGTAAAAAAAATGGCATAGTACTGTTAAGTATACATTATTCTAACAGATAATTTATGTACTTGATGTGGTTTCTTGTAATTTATTGTAGCATGACAAAACATCTTATCTGCGTTTAATAAAGTACACAAAAGACAAGTAAGTAAATGCCAAAGCAAACTGTCAAGTTCCTTATTTGACTGCTGTATACAGAAAATGTTATTAAGGCCTAAAAAGAAGATAAATAGCATCACATCCTTTTATAACGCTGCATGTTATAAACAGCTTGATGTGAAGTAAATGAAGTGTCTTCTGCCCTCCACACTTCACACAGCTGTCCTGCCACAAGCCTGTATTCTACACCGAGGTGCTAACAGGACATTAGTTTAGTTGTAGACTTTGTAAAGTTTACAAAGGAACGAACACCTTAGGGCCCAGATGGTGTGTGATGGCCAGAGGAAATGTGAGTTTTGAATAGACCAAAGCTGGCTGTGTGCTATTTACTGAAGGGCTCTTGGTGGGGGGCTTGTTGATGGAGGAGTTTCCTAAGTGGATCATCACATGCCTATGCAGTGAGGTTAGCTGGCACAGCTGGATCCTTCAAGAGCACAGAGGAGGTTTACAGGATTAAATTTGAGCTTTTTGAGGAGTTTTGTCCTTTTTGATTCTTGAATATACCTGCCTCTCTGAAACATGTCACTAACAAAAGCATCTTGATGTTTACTATGCTAAGTAATTGAATGAAATTTGTAGAGCACACAAAACAGTTAGTTTCATTCTTAAACACCAGAATTCCCCAAAAACTTCCCAGCATAATGATTTGACCTTGAAAGTTGGTGTGGAATGCAGGTTCAGTTTGTATGTGTGTGTACTCAGCCTCTGTTGTCCACTGCAGTTTATTTACTGACCTTCAGGCTAATTATTAACACGGCATCAAAAGCTTCTTGTGAGGCCAAAGACTGGTGCAAATCAAACCATCTCGTACATGTGAAGGACTCTTTAAAGCAGAAAACTCCTGAAGTGACCTAAATTCTTTCCTCCATCAAGGGATAAGAAATCAATCCCGGCCATCAGTCCCTGTGTCTAATCTCCAGTGCTCTGACTCATGCTGTTTGATAATGGTCTCTAAAGACTCGGGGGTGCCTAATCCCCAGAGGCACCCTTTATGATTCTGCCTCCTGTCCTCCTGAGGGGCAGCCATTCGCCGTTGCCAGGTGGGGAGGAGTTTTTCCCAAGGGGACCAGTGCAAGACTATTTCCCTGTCTCCCAACAGCCACTGGGGGAGGAGTTGAGTGCCAGAGTTTGTGGAGGGGTGTTGAAGATGGAAGTTCAGAGTGGATCTTGAGGGGCGGAAAGGTTTTATTAAGATGTACTGCAAAACATGATTCTGTCTTTATCCCCTAGGGGGAACAGGGTCACACATTGTGCCCTGGACCTGAAAGAGTTGGTAGATTAGCTGTCTCCTCAAGAGCTGGTTTTAAGTTTGTTTTTTTTCCCTTGTGAGTGAACATACTACTCAACCAATTAGGAACCAGTATTTTCAACCATGTTATATATGCTTTAATTTGAGAGGTAAAAGCTCTTTTTATGGCCAGTGGGCATCACCACTAAATGGTTAGTCTGTGCTTATGCAGTAAAGGTAAAACAGGTGAAAATACAGCAATAATGAGCTTTGAACTCTGGATTTTGTCAAGGTATGTTGTAATAAAAGATGTAAATGTTACTGGGGAGAGTTATGTTAGTGTAGATGCAAATTGCTGCACAAAAAAACAAAAACTTTTTGTCCTAAGGGGATTGAAGTAATGTATGAAGTGACAGGCACCCAGGAAACAATTTCCTCCCATACGATCCTCCCAGATGACTCAACGTGATAGAATTAAGCAATGAAATTACCAATATTTCACTGTTTTATCACATTGATCATGCATTTGCATGTATGGTCAAGCTAGTGTTTAAAGGAGCATCACAAGATGATTCATGTACGCTGGGTTCAAACTCATCACCATTTGATACATGAGTCAGTGTGAATCAAGCAGGAGCAGCTGTGTCAAGTGTTCCTAACAAAGCAGGCAGAGGCTTGTATTTATTACTGGGATGTTTAGTTCACAGTGCTGCCACTCTTACTCTTATTGTTTGTTTTCTATGCTCAGAGAAATGCTCAACATGGATAAAAATGACAGATTTGCCACAGGGAGCAAAATGTTTAAAGGAGCCAAGGTGCTTCAGTGTAATAAGCTATAAGTTTTCCAGTGAAGAGAGGGAGTCATTTACTGATGGTAAGAGGTCCTGCAGCTTTAGGATAAGCATTTGCATACTGAACATAGAACGTCACTGTGTTGTTCCTGTTTCTTTGCCCATGATTTGGCTAGAAAACAAATGGTCACCAGCCAGACAGAATAGCACAGGAGGAACCTCAGCACAAACTCTGGCTTGTTTTTAAAAAGTTTGACTTTGGGTCCTAGTAAGTTCACCTGAAATGGTCATAAAGGTGTGTCTTTCTCGGAGACAGCTCCTCTTTAACTGTGTAGTGCACACTCACTCATCGTTCATCATATTACAAGCCTGGTCACAGCAGTTCGAGGGTTTGTAGATGATTTAGTAATCATCCAGGACACTGACACTTTCTTGCTTTGGTGGATAAATCTCGTTACAGCCGTCTTTAAGGTAATGTGAGGATTGACACATGAGAGCATGTAAGAATTACAATAATTGGTGCATTTATATATAGTTTTGCTCTCTAAAAATATTTTAAACATATAATCAGTTCAACCTAACAGGGATTGTTATTATTATCTGGTATTATTGTTGAGGGTTGTAACATTTTCCATCGTCATTTTTCGACTGACATTGTCATTACCCTTGTTTGTGTCTAGTTTATTTTCGAATACTCTAAGTCAAGTAGACATTGTGTTATGCAACAGATCTTTTTACAGTCATCCTGTTGTGAGTGTAAGCAGTCAACAGAAGCTGGATAAGCCAGATATCTGTATGGGGCCGTTTTAGATGTTGGGAAGAAAAGACAAATATTGCTAGCCCTGAGTAGTATTTGCATGGAGAATAGTTTGCATGAACTAATGTGAGTGCGACTCACCTCGTCACAGGGTTTTGCAACCAATGACTAACGTCATACCTGCATGTAGTGGCTCGAGAAGGTGTTAATATTTAGTTGGAAAGCACGCCAAGATTGTTTTTCACAAGCCAGAGAATATTCTTTATAAAGGAATGCTTTGTGTGCCATACACCAATAGCTTCAGACAGATACAGATCATCTCTGTCAGACGTGTCTGTAACCTTTTAAAAAAAGTTAATAACCAGGTGCTGGGGTATTCTTTAAAGTGTCTCTATTCACCCCCTTCACCACCTTATTAGGCACTGCATGTCAGTCATATAGCCATGATGTCACAGGCGGACGAGTATATGAACTGTCTGCATTGTTAACTGAATGATAAGCTCAGACTGAAATGGAAACACTGCAGACTTCACTTTATTAGTTCTAGACTGATTAGTCATCGAGCCCCTCTGTGAGTGAATGTCTGCTTTCAGCGATGAAACAGACTGAAGCATTTACCCTAAATCACCTGTCATATCCAGGACATCAATTTCTTTATCATTCATACCCCCCACATTCACTGGTTTTATCATCAAAGTAAGGGCACTGGACTGCGAAACTGTTTTATTTTACTTTTTCTTAACATCCAAAATCAGCTTACAACTATTTGGTTACAGGTTGTATTAGCGTACACCAGCACTGCATTAAAGTGAACTACTGTCCAGGGGATTTGGATTCAGGGAAGCAACAAAAGAGAAGGGAAGGTCATGCTTGTAGCATTAACACACCTTTGTCTGTCAATGTTAACCTCAGCTTAACAGCCAGGAAACTGGAATTCAAAGAATTACAATGAGGGGTTTGGGAGGGCTTTTTTCTGGAATTTCAACCATTTTTCCTTCAGCAACAACATTAGTAATCTGTTCACACATAAGCAGCTGATATAATGTAATCCATTAATTAACATTCTCACCGTTGATATTGTTGTCTGAAATGTAGTCCAAATACTATACTATCTCTCTAGCCTTGACTTGGTTAATGGTTATGTCTGTAAGTTAACAACTGTATTGATGCAGTACTGAAACAAAGGAGAGTGTTGTGTTTTGTTGAAATAGTATACTTTGTGAAATTATGGTGCGTGAATGTGAAAATCCATGGTTTGGTTTAAATTGAAGTTTGTTTCTGGACCTTATACTTAGCCGTGCAACCATTCTGTGTACGTTATGATTTAACAGGTCTGTTCACTGAGCTGTTGAGAAGGAAGTGGTAGGGATTTTGTGAATAAATACCACTAAGCGGTTTTCAAATTACACTTCAAAATCCGTTTTAAACTATGTAGATATGATGCAATTATTCACTCACATCTGTGAGATATGTATGAACAATTTTCCTGTTCTGCTGAATCCGACATTTACTTGCACGTGTTACATCTCTACAAAGATTCCTTGTGTAATTTATTTTGGCTGCTGTTGTTGCTGTGGTCAATGTGCCTTTCCTCAAGTGTTTAAAGGACAGTCGTTTATATCAATAGTAATTTAACACTGACAGGTGAATTGAATGTTCAAATGTGTTGGTTTCTGTGCAGATGTTCAATGTCTGTTCCTTAGCCATTTCTGTAGAACAAAACAGATGGTTTGAACTAGTATGTGCTGCTCACTGCGCCTGTTATGGTGGTTTCTTTTTATAGACCTCTATACGCAGTAAACAATTGGCATTTGGGCTATTAAGGCAGAATTCCAAGAATAATTTTTCCTACCAAGAAAGTTAATGCTAACAAATTTGCTCTTAAAGCAGTCAGAAAGCTTTGCTTATCTCTGATCAGTCTCGGTTGTGACAATGTGTGTTAACTATCAAGGCAATGGCTGTCCAAGATATAATATGCAACATTTCCATATTAAAATGTCTAAAAAAGACTAGACCCTTTGTTTCATAATTTGTTGAGTTGTGTACTTACATTGTCCCAAATGTTTCCAACAATGTTCAAACTAGAGGTTGACTGATTTGCATGCGTGAGCGCATCCACTATATTGGAGAGCTAGGTACGGCAACACCACTTAAACCACACGCATAACTTTGGTAAAACTGTTCATTTGTTAAGTTTAGCTGTTAATGAAGATTATGATTGTATTTGCTAATGATTATTTCAGACGACGATGTGTCATTGCCTGTCATAGCATAGCATAGTGGTTTTTATTTTCCAATTCACTCAAAGGGCTTTTTTGAAATTTTTGAGACTTTGATGAAAGTTTTACCAGGTTTGTTTGTTTTGGAGAGGAGGAGACCTCCACGTATAATTTGTCTCTCGGGTAAAACCTTGTAAATGATGAACACTGAATGAATCCTAACCTATCTCTGCTATCGGGCAGATGGAATGCATCATGCAGTTGTATGAACGAGCAACTGAAAAATAAATTTGATGTCTGTTATATTATGTGGAAATGAACTGCATACTGTGTCACTGAAGCGGAGCTTGGCTGTGGCTCGAGTCTGTCTCACCACCAATCGTTAAATAGCACTGATGAGAAAAATCTGACACACTGGACACCATAGAAGTTAACTCGGGGGTCAATGATGTTGTTTATGACACTATAATGTTGTTTATACTATCATTAAATATCACATTACTTGTTAGCTAACGATTTTGCTCTTCGTGTTAGCCCTTTCAGAAGCTTTGTAATCCAGTCTTGAAGTGCAGTGTCTTTTTGGAGACATTGTAAAATAAATCCATAATTTTGAATCCGACACTAAATGTCTTCTGTGATTATTTATCCATTTTTCCGTGTTACTGTTGTTGTTAGCATGGTTGTTAGCCAATCTGAGGCTGGGTCCCAAACTTGTGGGCCAATCAGAGTCCCCCACCCCATCCTATCTGGACATTGTATGCTCTTGTGGAAAACACTGGACTGAGGGGAAGGAAGTCTGCGAACGTGACTAAACGTAATGTGAACAAACCTTCTAAACATTACCTCTTTCTGCCCGAGTCACATCAGATTTCACACCGGCAATGGTGGTCGAACAAGGAACACAACAACTCCCATGATCCCACATTACTTTAATCTTTTGTTTTGACTGAGAGATAATACAACAGTCATAGCTGCCATTTTCTACACTGAATACTTTTACATTAAATACTTTATACTTTAAGTAAATTTTCCTGATTATAAGTCCATACTTTGACATTTTCAATGCAATACTTTTACATGTAATGGAGTATTTCTACAGTGTAGTATTAGCACTTTTACTTAAGTAAAGGATTTGAATACTTCCTCCACCACTACATACAAGCTAGTCAAAACTTGTATATAGGCTACGTTTGATACCAGACACTTTAGAGTACTCCACATCTGACAACAGGGCGGCACAGTGATGGGCATGGCTCTGCTGCCACTGTGGCTACAGATTCCTCAGAGATTCGTTTGCAGATGCTAAAGAGACTCTGTGGCACCCAGCAAGACCAGACACTCTGCTTTTACACTGTCTCTATGAATGATTGCTTATTCAGTATATTGAGAAGCATCATAACTAGTCAAAAACAAAGACATAGATGCATATTCTTCTCTGTCTCTTGATGAAGTGGAGGGATCAAGAGTCGACTGTGTCCAGAGTGACGGGCAGAGTGGAAACCCTTTGCACTACATTGCACAGGACCCGGCGCTCGGCTTATCTTAGACCCACATGTTGACCAGATCATTTGCATTCCTCTGCAAGGTCTGTTTCAACAAAGTCAGTGAGTGGTCTACCAGTGCTGAGTTCCCCTTGAATCATGTGGCGTGTGCTATCACATACAGATAATGGCTGCCTGTAGAGTCGGCATCTGAAGTGGTCAATCAAAGGTGGTAGGAGCTGAGCTGGTGCTGGAGTCAAGTGTGTCCTCAAGTCGTCAGATAGTGTTCTTACACTACCACTTTTTTAGTGCTGTTCAGTCAGACTTTTCTTGTTTTGGGTGTTCATGAGGAGATATAGGTTATGAATCTGAGTGATTATATATTAACTAGAAAAGAACTGTGCAAACATGGCGTCGATTTGTGCTGTTCCTCCCCCTCTCTTTAACTTTGCATTGGCTGCATTCTGCAGCACAGCAGCTTTATTATAGAGGGACGTTGGGTGTGAGGAAGAAAAGAAAGGCGGAAAGGAATTCCACATCCCAGACACAGCAAATCTCAAAAATCAAATGTAAAAACAGAAGCGGCAAAGGAAGCGGACACCTCGTTCTAATTCGTAGTGGTGTAGTGAGTGTAATAGCTCACCACTACACTCTCTTGACACCATCAACCCTGTGATTTGTCACGGGAGTTTTCTCCAGTGGTCAGGTCCTGCTTGCCAGCTCAAGTGAGGTTTAGCATGGGAACTGTGTTGCTGGGACAGCTTGGTGTGGATTGTAGAGCAAGTGGTGCAGCTGAACAAGATTCTTATGAGCTCAGTACTGACTCATGGAAAGTTTGAGGATGCCAGAAGGTGTGTGTTTGAATAAACTGAAGTTTGGAGGGAGTTTGATTCTTCTTGTGAAGCCCATCATCCAGCTGCATGTCACACTTTTTTCAAGGCTTCATAAATCACGTGCTTCCCATGCTCTCATGGGAAGTGCTCAATGATTGGATAATACTGTGGATAATGAAGGAGAGCCGTAAATATAATGTTCTCTATAAAACTGTATATGGCAGATACGTCAAGTGAGGGTGCTTTTTAAAAGTGAATGAGTTTGGATGCAACCTCTTAGAGACTGACGAAATACCTTTTCCTTACAACATCAGGTTTGTGTTATAAGCTGTGGGCAATGATGCACATCTAATGATGATATTTAGGTTACGAGCTTGTCAACACTGGTGAAAGAGCGTATTTCAAGCTAATGACATGAGCTCCATCTGTGGGCTATCTACACCAAATTATGCTCTCCATCCCCACTTGGCAATATCACTTACTCGAGTCGTTTTATTTAATGTTTTGCTTAATGATGGTTTGTGCCTCGTAGATTTCCATTTATTAGTCTGAAGTCAGATTACACGACAAAGCCTCATTTCTTCGGCTGGGCAAAACTGCTTTGACCCCTTTGCCCTGTGAATATTTAAGGAAATGGAGCTCTCTGCACAGTGGCTACTCAGTGCTCTACCTACCACCATGACTTCATTTGTTTAGGAAACATTTGTCAGGAAAATTTCCCATATGGCCTAGAAGGATGTGAAACTGAATATGGATTCAGTTTCTCTTAAATTCAAATGTAGCGCAATAAAGACATATAAACATAGCTCCTGGTCCCCTTCCCCCATTTTTTTCCTTCTCATCAGTTTTCCCCCTCCCTGTTTTTCCAAGGTTCAGCCTTCAGCAGTCAGGAGAAATAGAGGAAATGGAGTTTTCCACAGAATAGGCAGTGTTTTAATTTAGGCCATGTCAGTAATGATTTGAGTGAGGCCTTTTACTGTAAACCTCTCCTTTGTGTCTCAGTCTGGGCATAGGAACACAGAGCTTTGAGCTGTCTTTCATTGATTTCTGGATAGTGGTCAGTTCAATGTCCCTAGACAGTGTTTTAAAGCAGTCATTGTGTTGCTGTCACCGCTAAAGACAATTTGTAAAAAAGTACATCTGGTTTGTAACAGCATTACTTAATGTTTACTACAGAAACAATTGAATGTCTAGCACCCTGTGCCAACTTCAATAAAATGCAAAAAAAATAAACCCTAATAGTATTTCTGGACACTCAATTGAGCTTGTTTTTCATAAAATTCTAAGTAATGAGAATGTGTAGTTGCACTGTATCTTTAACACTGTAAGTTAATTTAAACCCTTAGTGCAGCTGTACAAAAGCCAGCAGTAAGACTGGTTACAGGATGGCTGCCAGGTATGCAAATGTGGAAATATGAATTACATTGCTGCAAAAGAGCAGGAATGATTAGTTTCCTACAATAAAGTTTAAAAAAAAAATCAAACTCATGAAATTATCGTGTTTTAAAGTGATTCTCAAACAAAAATGTGTCGTTTTGAAGTATGAAACACTCAACCTTTCAGGGCTTGAAGGGTGGCCTTAATAACGTTTATGGTTTGAAGAGTCTCTTTAAGGATGTCAAAGTGAGATGGATATCCAAGTATGTTGACCATACTGGCTTTAAATACATTGTTTTACTGTCTATCTCCAAACTCCTGACTGACCTTCTGTCTGTGTTCCTCCCACCTGTCCCAGAATCTCCTCAGTTGTCTTCGCCCCTCTCTACCAGCAAACATGACCAGGCAAATGTTGATTTGGGCTCAGACTGTTGCAGCCAGCTGTGTGTGGAGCCACTGGATGGAGAGGGCGACCGTCCAGTGAGCCTGGTGTCCACCCTATCCTCTGGTTCATCCCGTGATAGTCGCAGCCTTTTTGGGAGCACCGTTGCCCTTCCTTCCTCCACCACTCCACCCATACAGAGCGAGGAGGACATAGACTTGGAGCTGAGCCCAGCCGAAGGCACCGGAGAACAAGCAGGGGACCAGAGTCCCACGCTCACTGATTCCAGGGGCCGCTGGCAGGGGCGGCTGGAGTCCAGTGTGATCAGCAACCAGTGGAACAACAACATTGCCACCTCCAACAGGAAGGCGAGTGGTGAAATCCCTTACATCCCTGCCTCCCCTGTCATCACAGACACCATGGCGCCCAACCCAAAGCTGACCTATGTGGACCGTGTTGTCATGGAGATCATCGAGACCGAGCGCATGTACGTCAAGGACCTGCGCAGCATCGTGGAGGTGAGTGTATGTCAGGGTTACGCTGATTGTACTCAAATTGAATTTTCTGTTGCAGTCAGTGTCTGTATTCTGCATCAGTATTCTGTGTATTTAAAGCACATGTTTGACTTGGATTAATATGCTGCTGTGACGTCATGTCTGCAGCACACTTTAGAGGTCATTTACTAAATTTGGCAGGACCCAAAATAGGGGAATTGGACTCGACGGCTATTGAGAGCAAATAATGTCTTCTGTGTTCCAAGTAGCTGTTTTTGGCCACACATGAGTCTGGAACATCCTGTAGATGTTTCATTTTCTTATCATTACCAGGATCCATTCTGATTTCCTGCTTTCTAAACAAATTTCTCAGTTGACAAAAATGCATATCTGACATCTGGCAATTGTGTGCTTTGTTTATAGATTACTAGTTCATAGAGATGAAGGCTGTGGAGCAGTTTATGATCTAGACAGTGTTGTATATAAACCATTCTGTGTATTTACAGTGCAGTGGATGTTTATGGCCTGTCGCCTGGAATTATGGACTCCACTCATATCTGGAGTTCAAACACACAGTCAAAACTGGGATACAGTGCAGGTCCTTCATGGCCGAAATCTTGGGTTTTGTGATTTTTTTCAAAGATAGTACACGCCTCATTTCAGATATGTGAAGCATGGAAAATGGGCCAGGAATGATTTTACCATTCATCAGACCACTTACATGTTATCACATCTTCTACCTTTTGTAGTCTGGAAACTACTTCCAGACCAAGAAACCTCTGAGGCCCCTCAATCTTTCCTGGATCTTGCACAGAAAACAGGAACACTCTGCTGTCAAACAATCCCCACTTCACTGATGGTAATGTCTTTAACATGTGAGGCATTTCTGAGACCAGCTGGCAGTAAACCAGCTCGCACCTCTCCTCACCTTGTCTCTGACTGTGCTGGCGTCTGGCAGTTGCTGTGGGAGGGAGTACTACCCTCGTCGCAGCCTGAGTAACGACTTGCTCCTGACAAACACTTTCAGGATTTCTAACTATTTCAGTTGACGGGAGCAGCAGCCCAGCAGGGAGCTCTCAGGCCCTCCCAGCCAACACAAACACCTCCATCTTTGCGCCAACTGGAGAAATACCACTGATGAAAGGAGACCAATTGGTTTTCCATAGGCTACAATGTGGGAACACAGTATAGCACAGATGTATCCTCTATCCTTTTATGATTACAGTCTGCCTTCCATCAAATTGATCCCATGCAGCTCATTTTAATTTCACACCAATGCTTGAATCTTAACAGAGATGTGTGAAACTCTCATTTTGGCATTGCTTCTTCAGCAAACTAATCCAAAGCTTCCACTTCACACTGAACTCACAAGCAGCTGTTTAAACTATGTCCACTCTGCCTTTAGATCTGGTCTATCACTCATTCCCAAATCTCACTCTTCAACTGTCCAAATAAAGTTTTGAGAACAGCTGTTTGAACCAGCCGGTCTTGCATGTCTGAATATATCTCAAACACCTGGCATGAACACACCCAGAAAAAGTCATACTCAACATTGTTAAAACAAGTATGTGGTCAGTGCTTACAGGATTTTAATTTGACCCATAACATTTTTACACGAACAAGACAGCCCTGCATATTCTTTAAAAACATACATCATTTAAAACATAGGTTAAACACACTATACACTCTGAGATTACATACAGTATGCTGAAGGTCACGTGTTTAACATTAGTGGAGACTATGAGACGCCCTGATGATTGCAAGTCAGCATTGCTTTCACTGCGCTGGAATACTCCATCGATGACTGGCTGCAGTTCATTCAGCAGAGCGATGTGAGGACTCTACTCTTAATCTGGGCTGCTTGGCAAACCTGCGAAGTGTGTCTTTGTGTGTTTTTGCACCACATCATCTGGGAGGCTGGGTGTGTTCACAAGCTGTTTACTCGTGTGCTCTTTATATAGTCTGTTTGTGTTTGTCCCTGGTCAACTTACTCCTCTCCTTGTCTGGAGTTGTTTGTATGTCACAGAAGTGTATAATTAACTAAGAAGGAGGGTAATCATCCAGATGTTGGCATACTTGGTCACTGTGATATTTTTATCTACTTCCGAATACTCCTGAGGTTCAGGGGGAGTCAAGTCCTTGAAAGGGGAAACAGGCTGTGCTGATTTTAATAGTCTGGGTACAACAGAACCTTTTCCAGAGAGTCACACTGGCTTCTAGTCAATGGAACAAATCCTTAAAAGGATTCTTAAAAGACCACATCAATTGAGTATGAATTTTTTTTTTTAAACAATGCAAAGCGTCTGTATTTTTGCAGATTAGATGGCATTTCATACACTTTAGCCCTGCAACTGTAGGACTCAAACCAAATGTCTTGTGAAAACCAAACACACACCATAGAGGATATGATGACAAGAAATTTGTTTTTCTTTATGTACACTCCCTCTACTGGTAAGAATTTGAAAGTGCATGTATGACTCAATGTGTCAACAAATATTGACATTTTATATTATTATTACTCTCTGCTGTTCTCCAGGACTACTTGGCTCACATTATCGATATGAGTAACCTTCCCATACGGCCAGAGCAAGTGTGTGCCCTGTTTGGAAACATAGAGGATATTTATGAGTTCAACAGGTAAGTCACACCCACATACAAAAATCCATACAAACGCACCGAGAAGACAGATATAGATATTTTTTCTAAATATTTGAAAAAAATTATATAACCACAGAATATAATCCCATCCCATTTGTTATTAAGTATATCTTACTGAAAATGGCCAGAACAGTGAAAGTTACAAGATAATCACTGAAAACTAATAAAACTAAACACTAATTACCTCATTCATGTACACTTCCTCTAATTGAGGAATGTATTCATATATGGATGAAATGAAAAACAAAAGGTGCGACACACTTCAGTAAACACACTTTTGCAAGTATCGGAAAGCTGTAGAAATGGTGCTGCAGCTAGCTTTACATTTAATCATCTTATGTCAGCAAGTGCTCGTTGCTGACCACGCTGCTTGCCAAAACACACATTAACATTCCTTTCTCCTCTCACAGTGAGGAGCCTCCCTGCTAATGCCAAGACTATTGTACAACTGTGAACTACAAATAGGGATGATTTTGATTCTTTCTACCTTATGATGAAATTCTAACCATCGGCACAAGAGAGACTTGACAGATTTGTTATTGTTATTTACTAGAAGGTCGTTTTTTCTTTAAGTTGGAAATGAAGAAAGTGATACAGTCTTATTGAATTAATTATAATTGATTATACAGTAAGTATTGTTGAGATAGTGACATGTTTGTGTCAGCCTGTGAACAGCCACATGTTGTATATTGCAACAGAGTTGTGCCAATTTACCAGGCTACCCAGGAGAAATCAGATTTTTGTTGCAGGAGAGATAAATCTTTTTGACAGTGTCTCTTTGGGGAAATAAAAAATATATAAAGCCCAATGCTAGTTTATTCATAATCCAGGGATCACACAGGGACAAAGACGGACCTTACTATACATACTGTTGTGTTCGTGTGTGTGTGTAGTAGATGTCTTACTGTGCTGTAATCCAAACCCTTGGTTTGCTTCACTGGCTCAAGAGTTCTCAGTAATCTGGGTAGTTAACTCACATTTGACAAGAACATAAATCGATTAATTAACAAACGGCCTTTCTTTTATCCAGGAATTTGCTTTTCTTTGGTACACTTAACCCTCTTCCAACCTTAAATATTGTTGACAAAGCAATCGTAAGAAGAAGTATTGACTCTGAGTCTGAAACAAATCTTTTGACACCAAGATTTTCTCATTGTACCACAAACACACATTAGCCTAGTCGGTTTCAGTAAAGTCTCATTTGATCAGTTATGGAATGCTGTGTGATGAATTGTTTGATATTTTCACATGTAAACTGAACAGCCTTTGTGCAGAGTACTTGTGGTGATTGGTGATGTTTAGGTTTTTGTACGGTTGTATTTTTCCACAGTCACGCTCCATTCATGTCTCCTCCTTCAGTCGTGCACATTTTATTGAGGTGATGTCACATGTAAAGCATTGAAATACCTTTCCCAATTTGTTTCTATGTGTTTTTCAAGCTCGCTTTGATGGGACTGTGGGCACAGAGAATTCCAAGTCGAATTCCCATTCCCTCACGCTCTCTGAACATGCAACATGACTCATGTTTAACAGTGTATGCTGCCCTCTGGTGGTGATATTTCTTAACAAGGGTCACATCTCAGTCAAGGCGGAAATTAAAGACACAGTATTATATTGAGTCATTGAACTTAATCGTTTTTTGTATTCCTCCCTAGAAAAATAAATTAGCTTCACTTCCTCCCCGTTGTTGTGTTTTGTATTTCAGTGAACTGCTGCATTCGTTAGACATGTGTGAGAACGACCCTGTGGCCATCGCTCGATGCTTTGTAGATAAGGTGAGAGGAAAAGTCCTCCTCATGCCAATTGACAGTGATTTCAGTTCATCAAGAAAATAACCTATAGTTTTTCTGACTTGTGTTTCCTCAGAGTGAATACTTTGAAATATACACTCAGTATTGCACCAACTATCCCAAGTAAGTGGCAAAAAATTCTGTCAAATTCATTTTATTTTTCTTGGTGATGCATATATATCACTATTCACATTCACAGTCAACTTGACGTAATTGATATAATTCTCTGTTGTCCTCCAGTTCAGTGGCAGCACTGACCAACTGCATGAGGAGTAAAACTTTGGCCAAGTTCTTCAGGGAACGGCAGGCTGCTCTGAAATGCTCCCTTCCTTTGGGCTCTTATCTACTAAAGCCGGTCCAGCGGATCCTTAAATATCACCTGCTCCTTCAGGTATAGAATGTCCTTCACAGCCATTTTGTTTCCACACATTTCTTCACACTGTAGCCTGCAACCTTTGGTAGATTCATAGTTTTGTTATTTATCATCAACTTTTGGATTATGATGAACTTGAAGCAGTGTCGGTTTGTAAGTGTTTATTACATTGCATGTCATCTATGACTCATCAACCAATAAGTGATTTTATCTTCTTTTGTTGTTTGATTTGATTAATTATTGAGGGCCTAGAGGCTAAATGTCTTTTTAGTATTATACAAGGTAAAAGCGACAACAAAAAAAATCTCAAAAAGGTTGATTTGACCACACATCTGTGTTTGTCTTGGTAAGGATTTAACTAGTTCCCTCTAGGGGTGACCATAAGTTGTCCCTGCTCTCTTTTAAAGGAAATTGCAAAGCACTTTGACCCAGATGAGGAGGGCTATGAGGTTGTTCAGGAGGCCATCGACACCATGACTGGAGTGGCCTGGTACATCAACGATATGAAGAGGAAACATGAGCATGCTGTCAGAGTGCAGGTGAGATGGAATTACAACAACTGCAAGCCGACATCCTTTTTGAAAAAGTGTATTTACTGTATGTCAATGCCATGAAGTGCTTGCATACAGTCCATAGCATACAGTACATACAGTACTGAGTCAAGGTGCATTTTTCCCCTTCTCTTCAGACATCTGATGTTCTCATGTATGTACAGTATGTTGTCCAAGGCCACTCGAACTCTTCTTCCACATGTTTGCTTTTCTCAACAAGGCTGCCCTCTGCAACTTCTGTCTCTTGCATAAATATGTAACTCTAAATCTCCAAGTATTTCCAAGCACATTTTGTCCAAGGCAAATCTATGAACATTCACAATTTGGTATTGACCTATACGTTTTTCTCAAGTACAGTTGAGTGTTAAAGGCTACAGCTTGTTAATGATTTCCTTAGTTTGACTAAGTGGCTAGTTCCCCTTTCTGGTTTTCTTGGTACATGTGTTTTATAAGGATCACAAATAAAAGCTAACACTTGGCTGGCATTTATTTTCTTTCATACTGAAGGAACATGACTGAGTGTGTGTGTGGTGGTGGGGGGGTGTGTGCTTTCATATGTATCTGCAGGAGATACAGTCTCTTCTGATCAACTGGAAGGGTCCTGACCTGACCACCTATGGAGAGCTTGTGCTGGAAGGCACCTTTCATGTCCTGCGGGCAAAGAACACTCGTACTCTCTTCCTCTTCGAAAGGATGCTCCTCATTACCAAGAAAAGAGGGGAACACTATGTCTACAAGATCCACATCTTGGTATGGTTTTTGACATTGGTACATTGATTAGTGACTTAATAGTTTAAGAAATATAGGTGAAAACTAAATGAGATCATATGTTCTCTTACATTACATGAAATATTTTTGAGAAGTAGCAATGCAAGAGTGATAACAAACTCAATTGGGTAAAGCTTCAGCTACATCACTGCATTGATTGTGGTTGCAGTGCTCCACCCTAATGCTACTTGACAGCGCCAAAGATCCCCTGCTCTTCAGTGTCATCCATTTCAAGTATCCCAAGCAACTCCATACAGTCCAGGTAAATGTGAACACCAAAGCCTTTTAACACAAAATATTTCAATCAAGTGTTCAGGAATATCACAAAACCATGTTTCAATGAGGCTCATTTTTGTACTCTTTATGTTAGTCTTATTTAAATATATTGTAATTATTTCGACCATTGAAGAAAATACAGGAATTTGATGCTTGTTTTTTTCAAATTAGTTTTCTGTGCTGACAAAACGTTCTTCCTCAAACACTTTAGAGCCAGTGATTTCCACTGTAGTATGTCTCTATTCTGTATGCATGTGTGTATCTGGTGTATCTTTTTTAATGACAATTTCCTAATGACAAGTGCTTGTTGTTCTAGGCCAAGTCGGTAGAAGAGAAGCGTCTGTGGGCCCATCACATTAAGAGGCTCATTCTTGAGAACCACAACACCATCGTCCCACAAAAAGTAAACGGCTTCCACCGTCCTTCACTTCTTTTTTCTCAGCGTCTAAAGAGATATATATAAACCTTATGTCTTTTCTTTGAAGGCAAAAGAAGCCATCCTGGACAATTCTAACTGTAAGTGTTACAAATAGAGGAACATTTGCTGTGGTAGGACCACATCAGCTGTTTCCATAGCAACCAAAGATGCAAAAGAGAAAAGGGGCTAATTTTCAGTGGAAAGTATAGAATGCTGTTTGATTTACCGGGAAGGTGTAGCCCATAACCCATCTATTTATGTGGAGAAAATTATTTTTGTAATTGTGGCTCTAATGAGATCCTTCTGCTGCTCAGATCCAGGGAAGTACCATTATAGTCCTGAGAGGCTGAAGAAAGCAGAGTCCTACTGTGCTGACGAGTTCCATCTTGGAGGGCGAAATGGGAGAAGGAGATCAGGTTAAAGCCCCCTCCTCAATCCATCTGTTTGTTATATATCTGTAGTATTAAAGTTCCTCTCCTGGCATTGATTAAACCCCTAAAAACGCATCTCTAATCAAAATTACATGTTAAGAAGCTTTTTCAATTAAGAAAATCCCTTCATACCTTACATTGGCTTAGATGTAACTATACACCATTGCCTTCATGTAGTATGAGTGGGTCTAATTCAGCAGCTGAGCTATCTGACAAACTGGTTTGGGTAATGTGGGTAATTTTCTTCTTAATACCCCCAAGCCTTATAAAATGTGCTG
>JBBPCS010000374.1:10112761-10127155 GCA_037974645.1 Hollardia meadi | reverse complement strand
TGTCTGAAGTAAAAGCTTGGAGCCAACGTCAACATTTCAAAAGACATGTCTGCGTAATCATCTGCTTGTCAAAGGGCGTTGAGCTTCTCATGTTTTGCAGCAGGCATTAGAGAGACCATCACTTCTCTAACACCTCTCCCAGCACCTACTCCACTCATCTATCCATCAAGGGTGCCACATGTTGTAGGCATCTATTCATGAGGACTCTGCCCTGTGTCTCAGGTGTAAAAACACATGGGTTCTTCCTCTCACAAGCGGAGTGAACCAACAAAAACAATGAAAAGTAAATAGAATAAAATGAGCTTCTGTTTGACCTGCCACACCCAAAGGTGTCTTGAAGTCAAATTTTTGTAATGTACAATTAAGAGCAGCTCTCGGCTCAAGTCCCCCTTTAAAAAAAAATCAAGCTTAAATAAAGTCCACCTCACAACCTCTGATGTCTATCATTCCCCATTTTTCCTCTCGTTTTCTTTCTGACACCGACTTCATGCGAGTTATAACAAGCCTTGCATCTCAGATCGTGAGGCACAATACAACTCGCATCCAGTGACGGTAACTGTGTATTCTGGCAGCATGACTAGTCACAGGTAGCTCAGCTGGAGACAGGAAGGCTCTCTGATTGGGTGGCAGCATGCTTAAACTCTCTGCTTACGGAAACTGATTGAGGTTAAATCAGAAAAAAAAGGAAAACTCCAGCAGGGCCTGTGGCTCCATCTGACTGAGATTCCTTCCTGGCTCTTGGCAGGGCAACTCATCACTGCACCGGGTGGCGAGAAAAATTCCACAGATCCACCTTGGCTTGTTGCTGATTGCAGCTGTTAGGTGTAAAAAACCAGAGCAGAGGGCAGTGATGATAAGAATAAACAGAATAAGATCAGAAAGGCACAATCAGATCTCTATTCAAAGTGTGGGGTGGAGAGAAGCCTAGCTCATCGCAGTGATGATGAGCTACACATTCACACTCAGCACTATGAATACATTCTGTGTGACTGTCCACTCTAAACTCTACAATATTTTTTATGCCATCTTTGTTGGGGAACCCAGGGGTGGGCTTGTTTTGGTGGGGGGGTTCATTCATGAGCGTCTCTCAGAGGCTCACATATGGCTGTGTGTACTCTCTTGATCATAGGTTGTTTGAGACCCATCCTGAATGCAAAGATGTCTTCTTCCTGTTCCGAGACGTGGAGGACCTGGAGAGGTTGCGGAGCAGCCGGGAGCTCAGAGCGCATGGCCTGCGGTCAGTCGCCAACTCATAACAATATAAACTGGGCAGGAGAGCACATTGACATCCAGCACCTTTGAGTCTTGTTTACACTAAAAGGTTCAAAGTCATTCATGGCTTCTCTCATAATAGTTTCCGACTTCCCTACCAAGTCTGAAGAAGTAAATCTTTAAAAACAGCTCACAAATATACAGTTTTACTTTTAAATAAGGTACAGTCATTTCTTAAAACGACTGGGTACTGTACTTCATAGCAGTCATTACTCACACAGGTGTAAATTTAGCATTTTTAAGGAACTATTTTCAGCTGCGGATTAATACACATTTGGTGCTGTTTTGCAGTGATTTTTTAACCTTGTGCTCCCACAGCCCTGTGAGATGCTTGAGAACTCCTTCATTGGCTGCCATACTCTGCATTGTGAAATTTAAATCCATTTTAAACAGGATGTTGGTTATCAATATTAATCATATAAAAGCTGACCTTGTTACAATACAAGACATTGATCTTGGTATTGTTGATGCTGTGATTCAGGCTTTTCTTTAGTGAGACTCACACCTAATTGTATTTTCCTCCTAAATACAAATATACAGACAATTTTCAGGCTTTGTCCAATCATGTGAAAAATATAGAACATTACCGGACTCATCTTTTAAGCTTATTTATTTTTCTCCAGCCTCCACCTTTCATTTAGGTTTCTGTAACAATGATACACGATCAAACCATGTTGCACACAGTACAGTGGAAGACACAAATCATAAGTGGCAGAGCAAAACACCTCAGGTAGTCATAGCATTTTAATGTTGCTCACCGCTCTGCTGCAGACAGAGCGTGTAGCATCGATCACAGCCACTTGTTGGCTGTTTCCGAGGCCACAGCAGCCAATTACTGCCTGAGGACCTGAAGGTACAGAGGCTAGTGTGTGTGTGGCACTGCAGCAGCAACACACACACACACACACAAAAAAAATGTGACATGTCCCAGCGTGAGCCACAAAGTCACTGATAAGGCCAAATGGCCCTTCATCCGCACACTCAGGGACATTAGTACAAATGTCCATGGTGGCAGAGAGACAGAAAACTAAACCAACTCTAACTCTGTGTTCCATGTTCATCTTCAACACTGTCACGCACTCACTCTGCAGTGATGGCAGACCCACCTGCAAGACAACAAAGGAAATTGATCCTGTGGTGTTTTTTGCAGGGGTGGGAGGGGGGGGGGGTTGGGAGAAAGCACTGTGCAATCAATTGCTTCAACTGTGAGCCACATTGATAGATGCACAATCAATTGTGTTTATTTTTCTTAGCATTTGAGTTTGTTGAATGTCACCGTGCAGCCTTTCAACACAAGAGTGTCACACTTATCTACAGTGGATCTGTATCATTTGATAGTCGCCCGCTGCTAATTCACAATTAACTGGTGGATCAATCAGGCTGGATGGCTCACCCCAAGTCTTTTTTCTTCTTCTCCTCCATCTCTTTCAGGGTGATGTCTTTCATCGAGAAAAGCGTGGCTAGGCTGGACCAGCAGGACAGACTAGAGGCTCTGGCTCTGGAACTGGGAAAAAGCCATTATCACTACAACGCCCCACCTAAGTATTACAGTGTAAGACCCCAATGATCCCAACAGTAATGAACACAGTATGTTTTTGTGATGCTGCTTTGTTTATAGGGCAGCACACACTTTCTAATTTTAGCCCAAATTGCAGCTCTTTATCACTCACTCAATGAATTGATGGACACAAACCAAATGAACCCACACACACACACACACACCCTTTGCAAATAATAACAATGGAGTGACACTTGCTCAGTTACCAAGGCACAAGCGCGTCAGTAAGTATCTCACACAATTATTTTCCAGTATGTCGGAGCAGAATTCATCTGTGCCGTGCAGCCCATCCTGAAGGAGAGGTGGACAGCCGAGCTGGAGGAGGCATGGAAGGTAAGGCGAGTCATTGTGCAACCTTATGTGGGTGTTAATCAGAGACCTCCACAGGGACCCATTCTGGGTAAATGCCTCGTGGAACAGGCTTGATGTGAGCAACCAGTCAGCAGCGGTGATGGTTTGTGTGCGGCTTGCATCACTGTCAGAGTTCTGCGCATCTCTCTTAATGCGCCGTGTAACATGTCAAGATGGAGAGCGGTGCAACACAAGCTTGACTGATGTGTACATCCCCTGAACCATACATGAGCATATTGAGAAAATGGAACGTGGCCCTGTCACAACATGTTATGTCACTTCAAGTTCCCATGTGTTATTAATACAGAGAGGCTTCAATAATGTTGTTGCTACACATTAGAGACAGCTCTTCACTTAATTTAGGTTCAGCGTAATGTAGAGCAAACAACAATATTTATAGGTTTAAGACATTATTTACTTGTGGCAAAGTATCTACATACATATCTAGGACTAAATATATTTTGGTGTGCAATTGTGTGCACTTTCTAGAGACAGCACATGTGTAGCCTCGTGTTGTATTTCAGTGATTAGAAAGATATCCTGACATGAAAAATTTAAACATTTAAATTTGAGGTTATTTATTCTGTATATTTTTATTCATCTTCTTCAATGAATGGTCTCCACTGCCCTCTAGTGGTGCAACTTAGTTTTTATTTTATTTGTCATGCCAAACATTTTGCTCACTAGGCACCAGAAGACACCAATATTTATCAAACTTAAAAATATATATATATATTGTATATTATATTCCTCATGAATTGTATGTCAAAGAGAACTGCTTTAATCCTAAAGTTTATCCTGATAAAGAGCCTTAACCTTTCTCCCAGGGGTTTCCAGTTTTTTATGCCAACAGCCAACTCAGTCTTTGTACGTTATCTATATTTACTGAAAATCCATTTCTGTTTTCATTTTGCTGAACAAAGTATTGAACAGTTCCAAGTAAAAAGGACGATGGGGAACAAAATGGAACTTGTTTCCTACTCCATATCCTCCGCTCCAACTTAGGAGCACAATTGTGGACACCAAAACAACTTAATAGCACTGTTTCACATTGATTCGCACACAGACAAACTGTATTTCTAAGGTCCCGGCTGAATAATTAAGCACAGAACACATACAAAGCTTGAAAAAACTGAGAAGGTTTGAAATCCTGCAGGCCAAAGCCCTACTTGCCGATTCAGCAAGAACCTTAGTGTCTATTTGTTCAATATAGAAGCAAAGCTTTTTATACAAATCTGCACAGTTCAACTTATGTGATACAACTTTAATTTGTAAGTGCTGTGTACAGTTAAGAAATTTCTAAAATAAATTATTTCAGCTGACTTTTTGTAAATTAAGTGATTTTTTCCCCCTTAAATTTTTACATATGAAAGAACATGGGTACCCTAACCCAGTTCACTATGTGTTGTGTTGTGATCCAGACCATGTTCCAGTATGTGACCAGCCTCATGAAGCAGGGATACCACGAGGAGAGCAACCGACAGCGCCACCTAGCACTCTCCCCGAAAGAAAGGCTGGACAAGAGGAACACGGCGCTATGAGATGCATCTTCTGTCAACCACAACTCCGACTGTTTTTACTGGTTCAACACAGAAATGTGTCTCTGTATATATTGTATCTACTATCTCCTTTTGTATATCGCTCATGTTTACCACAGTCAATGTTTGCTACTTTATCACAAAGGACAAATAAAAAACCAACCATGCAGTGACATTGAACAAAGCACTTTATTTCTGAACTTAAATTCTGCTGCAGGACTCAGGAGCAGGCCGAGACAATACAAATGGTTGACAAAACATAATGCCTGTAGTAAACCTGCCTTGTAATTGTGATTAACAGACATGACATTGTTACAATTACAGCCAATACTTTCTCTCTATATTCATAACTCAAACTCAATACCTTTCAGTAAATCTAGGACTTTAACAATTTTGGGCTATTTAACTCATTCTGAAGAGGTACAGTATCTTATTCACATTTTCAATTAACCACATTGACTGCAGCCACACAGTACCTTTTATGCTTTTTAACAATTTAGGACGGCTAGTTCGATAGCTTGCTATGGAACTGCGGTTCAAGACAAGGGGGGCAAAATTATATTCATTGTCCTTCAAAAAAGGTAAACAGCATAAAATAAAGTAAATTTTAAAAAAAAAGTTTAATACAGTAAAATTGGTTAAAAATATATCAAACGTGATCTGATTTTATTCTGTATTTCCAAGCAACTTAACAGTATTTTCAATTATTTTTAATGATAAAAAAAAAAAAAAAAACTTCCACTGACTAGAATATTAAACATTCTCCTTGGGGTGCAGTCAAATTGAAACATGGTGAGCTGTAAATATAACATAAATAGGGATAATTAAATAGTATAAATGGCAGCTAATCATTGGGGTCCATGGATTTGGCTCCAGAGATGACACAGCTGTTTTGGACCTGGTGCCGACGCAGAAAAGGTGGAGTTCCAATAAAGCTGACCTGCTTCGTCCTGCGTGAGTAGTGAGAAATCCTCAGTTTCTGTTCCAGCTCACCAATGGCACTTAACAGCCAGGGATGAGACATTACCATGCAAACAATGGCATAATATCAAAAAAAGTCACCGGGTGGATGAACAGTGATTCTGAGGCCTCAGGTGAATGGGAGGAAATCCAGGTGGGGTGACAGACCAAGGCCTTTCCCATTCCCTCAGACAGTACAGGCCAGTTTAGGTACCCGTGGTCATGTTAAAGAGTCTGTTGCTCATTGGGTGGCTTTGGTTTTCTTGCTTTTGCTTTTCTTATCTTTCTTCTTAAGTCCATCCATGTGAGCTCTAAGGAGGTTGGAGTACGCCTGTGAAGAGAGAAGTTTAGGTTTATAATTAAGTACACAGTACACTCATCAAAGACTATTATGAAACAAAAGATAATGTTCACCAAGCCCAAGAATAACATCAAGGAGACCTAATCCAGAAAATCTGCATACAGTGACCCAGGGCAATAGCGTTCAAACAACACTGAAATTGAAACCTACCATTTGAAACTTGATTACTTCTTTGGTGCTGACCTGAAACAGGAAGAAATAAGAATTCAGCATAAACAGCGAAAGATCAGAGATCTACTATAGAAACAAAACAAAACATTAAAACATAGAGTAAGCTCACCACTGTGCTGATTTTCTTCTTGCCATCAGACGCTCTGATTAGACACTTGTTGTCTGCTGGTTCAAATGACTCGGACTGGCCCTTTCGGGGCACTGGCTTGGTCCTCCCGTCATCTGGAAAGAAGAAACATCTTATTCCAGCTGCTTGGATGTTGAAAGAGGAAACTTGCAGCTTTACTTTCTGGTTGTGCTTGAGTGATAACTGTCCAAGGGAGGGAGCTACTTACATTTCTTTAGCGTGATGACAACGCTACCAGATGTTCTGCACTTCTGGAACAGCCGTGTGAGCTCTGTGAGGAACTGGATAACGGAGCAAAAACAAATATTAACGCCACAACAATCATATCCGAATGATCAATACTGTTTGGGGCTGCATTTGATATCTGCACCAAAATTTAAAAAAAAAAAAAAAAAACTTTCCACAGACACAGATTGATTATACACTCAGTTGCCAGTTAATTGGGTATACCTAGCCTAAACTACTGTAGTCTCACACAACACCCCTGCAGTCAGACTTCACTGAGGTTATAATGTTCAGTTTTGTTGAAACTGTTGTTGAGGACGTTTGTGGTACCGTTCAATTGTATTGCCTCATACTGTTCTAAATTGTAACGTTAGCCTTTGTTACCTTAATATTGAGCTCTAATATCAGACTGCATTAGTATATACTCGCTAAGTGGAACACTGCCTAATAATCTAACAATTGAGTAAATCAGAGAAACTGGTGGGTAACCTTTAAACTTTGAAGCACACAAGAAACTAAATCAGAAAGCCACGACATGTTGTTTAGCTTGGTGTCCATACAACTGTCACGAACTTGTAGCATTTAGCAAGACATTCAATCTGTTCTACAGGGATTTACTTTCTAAAAGCAGATTTTATCTCTTAATATGATATAAATATAATAACTGAACTATGTTATATATTTGTCAAAAAACGCAAAAGCCAGTTTTAACTTCAACCTAACGTTAGCACTCTGGCTAATGAGTCTGTTGGACGACTATTGTTAGTTAGTTAGCTGTTAGCTAGTTAGCTTTGAGACAGCTAAACAATTAATGTCAGTTTCTAGTTTGCGATTAATAAAGTCAACCGTTATCGACAATGTCCGTTTTCTTCTTACCGAGTCATTTTCAAGCAGCACCATGATTCCAACTTCAGTTCAGCTGTAGTGTTAGCCTCCTGACCACAAGCTAACTGCTATGAAGCACACGTACTACACAAGCCGGAGCCCCGCCCTGCGCTTTTACTGTGGGGACAGCAGTTTAATCACAGCGCCATCTACTGTCAGGGAGGGGAATAACACACAAAGATCCGTCCAAAGTTTTCCAACGACTTTGTTAACATAAAAAATATAGACACTTTATACCTCTCTAAGCTTTGAAACCTAAGATGGTCATCTAACCAGATAATGTGACTGTTGCAGTGATTATGTATCATTCTTTCATTTAGTGAAACAAGCTATACATCATTTTATAAAGGGAATGCATCAAAAGAAGCACAGGTCAACCATTTTAACAGCTTTAATCATGCTTGATAAGGAGTTTAAGATTTGTTAAACAACGTACTATTTGGTTTATTAACTTTTTATGAAGAATAACCAAGATATAAGTATATTCATATAAAGTTGGAGAGTATGTTATTAGTTATGAATGTTGTAATTTCTCACAAATACTGCATAAAGGCAAAACAGAAATAAGTATAATAGTTTCTGGGTGAGACAAAAATTGCAATCGATAAAGATGATGCACAGTAGTTGTATACGGGTGCAGTGAGCTGATATGGTTGTCTTTGGTTAGGGTTGCGGCCTAACCATTCCTAACACATCTATCTTTTCTAATGGGAGTACCAGGGTAAAATCCTGGTGAATGTCTGGTTTCACAATGCTGTTTTTGTTTGTTAACAAAATCTGGATGTTGACATATATTTAATAATTATGAAGTACATTCAACAACCATGCGACATGTAACAACTATTTCAGCAATATTTCCACTACATCTTATAAAAACATCAACCATACCTCAATCAAGATGTATAAAATATAATTCATATTCTTTTAGCATTCATAATGTGGAAAAGTCTGCTGATTTCGACGCAGATAACATATAAACAGCAACATATATCACAGCTATGGTTCAAATATGGCCTTGATAATAAAATATATATGAAGGCATTTCTGTCATCTTGATAGTGCACAGTCAGGGTGGTGCCCCAGGTCGGCGAGTTGCACAGCAAACTCAGAGTTCCAGTCTCTGTCAAAGACCGCCCAGAGCTGGCTCTGCAGGGCCTCGGTCTTCCATACAGGGTGAGGAGAATTCTGGGAAATCACCAGACCCACTCCAGCTGTGGTCAGAAAATAGTCCCCTGACCAGTTGGAGGTACCTGAGAAACAACACAACTGATCAATTATTAACCAAGTCACATGAACAAACTGACTCTTCAACACTTGAATACACAAGAATCAAACTGAGTTTCAACTCAACAGGAATTAATCACCTTTAAAATAATCTCTTACTCACCAATGTAGGCGACTTTATCAGTCACCATGTATTTATTGTGGTTGACTCTGGAATATGGAATATCAGACTGGTTTCCCACAGGCACGATATACAATTTCTAAAGACAAAAAAGGGCAAACAAAAAAAAAGAAAAGTCAGTGGTGATGATACGTGTTTACAGCAGATGCTTTTATTCCATGTTGGGTCTTACTATTTGAACGCTGATTCCTTGGTGAGGGCTGTCTATTGAGGCTAGAGACTGAAGGAAGGGCAGCATGGCTGGATCAGAGTCCTGCCCACAGCTGATCAGCATCCGGATCTTCACCTTTCTCTCGAATGCAGCAGCCCTGATGGCATCATCAATGAATGGCCAGTATCTGTTCAATGAAAGACTCCAAAGTGAGGAAATAAAGCGAAAACAGGGGAGTAGTTTCATGGAAACAAACAGGTTTCTTTTGTGGGTCAGGTTCACCTCCGAGCTTTTTCAAAGCGTGTGGTGGGGAAGTACTCCATGACGGCGACATGGACAAAGTGTTGGGCCTCTGAGATGATGGAGAGAATAGCATCCAGGTCCTGAGTCCTCGATGGAGGACAGAATGATGGTGGAGAACCCTGGTGGAAACCACAAATATGGACACCACCAAAACAACAAAGCATTTGATTCATAAAAATCTGAATTCCACAAGGTAACAGTTTGACGTTTGGAGGTTGTCCTGGCTGAAATTGCAATACACATACTGTACTTTCACTTCTGAGTAAACAGAGACAACAGCCCTTTGTCCATCAGAAGAACAGTGTCCTGTAAAACAGAACTGAAATAGAAGGAACTCACGGTGAGGTAAAGCCTGCTGGAGACGTTATCCATTTTCACCAGCAGGGGGTGATGTTTGTTGATGGCAGTGTCATACTTTGCAGGCCAGTGCTGAGGCAGGGAGCTGTTGGATTGTCCCATCACCCAGTAGGACTGGAAAATCTTATGCAGGTCCTTTGCTAGACTGGAGCAGTTGTAGACAACTACTCCCAGTTCCTTCACCTGCAGGTAAAAGTAAATTGTGAAACTGTCGGGCAGCGTGTCAAGGTTCAAAACGAAGCATCTGTAATTGTAGGTGTTTGGTGTCACCTGTGTTAGGGCCCTCCAGTCCATGTTGGCGCTTCCGATAAACACATGTTTTCTATCAACAATCCAGAACTTGCTGTGGAGGACGCCCCTTGTCAAGCGGCCAAAGTTCACCTTCCTCACCTGAACTCCTTCAAAAAGGAGGAGATCAGATGAAAGAAGACGGCTGCTACAGTGCTCCCAAAACTAAAACACACTGCAGTGAATGTAGTGATCAAGCACAGGGGAGTCACTTTCAAACCTTTCTGTTTTAAGATCTTTAAATCTGTGGAGTTTGTTCTAACGCTGGGAACACTGGTCACCACTCGGACAGATACATTCCTGGAGGGCAACTCTTCCAGTTCTCTCAGGATGTCCCTTCCCTGCCGAGGACAGACTCAGCATTATAGGCTGTTTTCACAAACTCAACAAGTTTTTCATGTCTGTTTGTGCTTCAGTTGACAACTCACAGGTATGTCGGAGGAAGAGTTAACATTGATGTCTTCCCCAGTTAAAGTCCAGTAGAAAGAGACCACATCCACTTGGTCCGTTGCCATGGAGATAAGATCTTTCCAGACTTTTTCAAGAGGGAACCCAACCGTTACATTGGCTTTATATTTCATATGCTGAGGGATGCTCTCCACCAGGACCATGCTAAGAGACAGACACAGACATCTGCTGAGGGAATTCTCTGGAAAACTGAACTGAAGAGAGTTATAGTTCATTAATCATTAAGTCAATTGACATAGATTTTTTTTCCTGATAACACTTTCAAATGGTAATTTTATTATTTTACTACATAATATACATTGTGAAAACATTTTTATCATGCAGAAGTTGTATGAGAGAGATGTCTATCTTTATTAGTAATTTATCTTTATTAGCAATTTCTATGGGGTTTTTTAAATGTCTTTTTCAAAAACACGCTTCAGCAATAATAATACAAAGTTACAGATAAACAATATAAGACAGTCAGATGAAACAAGGTAAACCACAAAATCTGAATTAAACAGAAAAAAACGTAACCACACGGAGATTTAATCCTAGAATCAGCCCAAAATGGAACATTAAGACAACCCAAAACCTGTCTAAAAATCATAAAAATTAATTCCAATATAAATGTATAATATAAAAATAACTTGAACTTCGGCAGCCATAAGAGAGAGCACACTGTCTGGTCTATGTGTTGTATATACCAGTAGGTTCCTCTTTCATGTTTCCACTAGAGTAAGATTAGTTCACTTCAACATTTTAGAGTTCAAACTGTGCATTTAATTCATCACAACTATTGATCCAACATACTTCTGTACTTTTACAGTTTGATTATATCATCACAGCCTATCTGTCCCCGAGGGGCTTTAAAAGGCCCGTCGGTATTTACAGACAGTGAGTCGCTTCAGTGGGATCATTACCTGCACTGGTCTGTAGACAAATTGCTCCCACCAGGTTCCTGAGGAAGCGTCTCATGGTCTTCAGGGGCTGGTGGTCTTTCAAGCACAGCGACGGCAAGCAGGATCCCCAGAACCGTCAGACAGCCCAGAATCACAGCTAATGTCACACAGCTGGTCGACCTCTAACAGCATGAGGTTTGGTAGAAAAACAAGTTCAAGAATAAGAAAAATGAGTCACACAAAACTGACGTGAATAACTTGGCCAATGTGTGATGTCGTCCTACCGTTTTGTTTGAAACATAACTGTCATGAAGGCTTTTATACATAGAGGTCATTTTTCTTTTCAAGCACTCTTTGCCTATTAAAAGTTGAAAAGCAGCAAAATTATTAATTTCAGTTTAAACCGCGTTTGATTTTTAAAGTACTGAAAGCAAAAACTTACACAAAGCAGATGAAGTTACAAATGTCAAACTTCTTCCCCTCCAGCTTTCACTCGAAACAGAGCTGAAGTGACATCCCTGCTATTGAATATATCACAGGACAGTTCCTGCTTTTACTTTCATTTCAGGTTTGAAGCGTAGAGAGTAGAGAGTGAGTAGAAATCATGAAACAAAACAACTATGCTAATCAAGTTTATTTGAAAAAGCCTAAATCATCAGCATACAAATTACACAAATTAACCAGCCATAAAGATCAGGTAACGACACAGCAAGATTACAATCAAACCATTCTGGGTGAAAGAAGAGGGAACATAAGTTGAATTACAAAAAAAACAAAGGGACACAAATTTGACAAACAAGTTACATTTCAGCTCTCAAACCTGCTGATAGATGGAGTAAAGCAACGGGGAAATACTATCCCACTGAGGACGAATAGCAGCAACACTTCGAGCAAGAGGAGTCAAAAAGACACATTCAATTTTTGCTTGAGTTTGTAAACAACCAGTGAAACATCATCCCACACAGCTCTGTGGCACTTGTAGGTACTTCCCATTTACAACATGAACAATCTGGACTGGGAAGACTTGGGGAAACTTGCTGGTGTACTCAGTCGCCTTCTGTCCTGCTTCAACCAACAGCATCAATCTCTCGCAGGAGTAAAAGCTTTCAGCGCATCAGGTCGAGGAGATAATGCAATACATTAGTGCAAAAGAGAAGATTGAGAGGTAATTTGTAGGATAAACATATCTTTAGATATTTACAAACGGAACATTACAATGTCACAAACTAATAATCAGATTTACAGTTTCACAACATTGACTTTCTCAACTTAAATGCTTAAATTACATAACTACTCCCGTCACCTGAGGATCAGAAGTGAACTTGTGACTCGACAAACTGTGGAAATATAAAATCTTACCACAGTGCTCTGATAGCTCACAAGCATATGGAGGTTTGGGTGCGGTAAGCACAAACCGTCAGTCGTTTTATGATTGTCTTTGGCCAAAACCTCGGAGCTAACTGTGCTAGACATGGAAAACTAAAAACAAGTTTCAAGCCTTCAGCTGTAATAAATAAAAACACATTTCAGAGTGGAGAGTCCAAGAATTCTGGAAATCTTGTTTTTACAGCCCCTTGAGTTTGTGGTTGCCAAGTGACCAAACTATGGACTAAGACCCTCCTACCATTCAGAGCACACATTCCTGAAGGATTTTCATCTCCACTTGGACAAAATATAGCATTGATTTGCTGTGGAGGGCCTGAAGAGTTGCTCCACTGGGAAATGTAACCAAAACAAATACAAAAGAAACTGGCTCGTAGCGACTGTATAACATCGCATTAATTGGTCTGGCACTAGAGTCTAC
Organism: Hollardia meadi; assembly: GCA_037974645.1. NCBI lineage: Eukaryota > Metazoa > Chordata > Actinopteri > Tetraodontiformes > Triacanthodidae > Hollardia > Hollardia meadi. The sequence goes on along the minus strand of JBBPCS010000374.1, from coordinate 10,114,050 downwards.
TATCTCTCACAAAGTCATGTTGTCTTGGTGCAGTGTCTCACTGAAGTCACCCCTAATAAATACTTTTTACATTCTTCCATAAATCTGGTGCACAAAACATGGAAAATATATGCAAGGACGTGCATGGGTTTTACTGAAGATACAATACACAGTGCACGAAGATCGGCAGGGTGTTACGGCAGTTCCTTCTACCCAAAACCAATATTTGCTCAAAAACATGACCAAACATACAAATCTTATTTATTAGTAGATTTCCCTGAGATGGTTTTGCTCAGGCTGGTTTTCAAACAAACCAAGTCATTACAATGAGCTTTTAAAATCAGCAATATTGGTCACACAACCCAGATTACAAAAAAACACAGTGTACAAAGGATATTACTACATGGGCACGGGAACATTTTGGAAAACCATTGTTGGTAGTTTGTTTGTAAATGATGTTCTTTGCATTCTGTTTACATTTTGCAGCATCCCAATTTTTTGGAATCTGGCTTGTATTATTGGCAAATAAAGATGTCGGCCTCTGAACATACAGAGAGTCAAGTATAGTTATGAGGCCTGCCAGAGGTGACGGAGATTTATTGAAGTATTTTGGTACTTCCTTAAATCATCACCTCATATGTAGGCCTCACTGTAGGTGTGTCGTGCTCAAAGTGCATAGTAGTGTATATTTGGATGCGCAGGAGGCTACAGTTCTGTGTATCACTTCTGCCTTTCTTAGTTTCATTGTGCGCACAGTGGTGCAACACCTGGGTTTGTGGGGTTACAGCAGATGTTCTGCACTAGTGGAGTCCGTGTGTCAGACCAAATATCCCTCTCTGACGTCGTCTGGTGTCAAGGCTGCTCTCCTGATACTCTCGCCGGGCCTCAGGCCGCAGCCACGTTTAGAGGCAGAGTGGACCGTTCGAAACTCTCGTGAGGCGGGAGGTCTGGAGGGTCGGACTCCAGATGAGGAGGAGACCGCAGAGGCTGAGGGCTTGGATGCTACAGGCTGCCCACTGGGCTCCATGACTGTGTTAATGACTAGGGGGACAAAAAGACAGTTTTTATCTGATCATTTGTGTTCACAATATGAAAGTACTATTTTTTTATTTTTTTTATTTAACCTTTATTTTACCAGGAAATCAAAATCTCTTTTACAAGGGAGTCCTGGCCAAGACGGCAGCATAAAAAGTTTTACATAAAAGAACAAACAATAAACTTAAAACAAACAGAAGATTATATTACATTAAAAATGAATTAGTAATGTTCAGTAACAGGACATGTGCATTTAGCGGTCAAGTAGCCCTTGA